>BLKR01007490.1:0-36450 GCA_011170035.1 Teleogryllus occipitalis
ATCTTGCCTTTCATTTCTTCTCTGCATCCATCGCATATTGTTTGTTGAAATGACCAATTCTGATATACACTCACCATCCAAGGAAGAACACTTCGAAGGTTTCTTTTATGAGAAGAGTCCCCAATTTTATTGAATGGATTATAACACACGGAATATTTAAACCGATCTTCCATGTTGCACAGTCGCATACACTGAAAACTGTTCAATAGACACGGTTCTCGAAAAACAACTGAGCCCAGGCTGAAACTTGGAATGTTCCAGTAGTTGCGAACGCATTTTAGTTGGTCCCCAGAGTGATCAAAACATCAACATTTGCGCTTCCGGGACCTGAGGGACCGGTCAACTCCAGCGCCCGGGAAGAGTGCTTCTGTTCATGGTTGCCAGCAAGCGCCTCCGCGGGCGCGTGTGGAAGAATTTCAGATCATAACTTCTTGCTGCGTTGCCATCCCAAATTCAAGTTTTCACCAATAAGGAAATACATATTGCATTTCAAATTTTTTTTCGAAAACATTTTAAAAATGCATTATTTATAAAATTTTAAAGAATAATTCATCAGCATAGAAAATAACACTTAAATAAAGTAAATTAATAATTCATATGTCATTATATCGAATAAGATATCATCTTTCCAATGTGATATAAATTTTTCCTATAAGTTTGATCGAGCGGAAGATATTGCGATTCAAATGATCGCTTGCGCACCGAAATCTAGACAATTTTTCTGTATTTGAAGTTACGTAAAATATTATCCAAACACATTACCATTCTAAAAATTTACAGAGAGAGTTTCTGTATCATCAAGAAGGTGTGCACCAAGTTTGATTAAAATCAGAGGGAGCGAGGTTTGAAAATGTCTCTATTCTGCGACGATTTGACGTGGAATGACTCAAAAGCGTAAATTAGGAGCCACCAGCCCAATTAAGACCAAAAAGTTTCAAACGCAATCCTACGTTCGACATAATTAAGACCACATGTGTTAAGGCAACATGACGCTTTGCCTCGTCCCACACGTCCCTCTCCCTTTCTTCCCACCTTTCTCCTGCTCCCTCGAACATCCCAATCTCACTCCCCCCATCCTCTTACAATAACTTTTTACCTTACATCTATAATTCTCTTATTTATTCCAAGCAAACTTCACGCTTAAAATTATTCGCTCTATTTTATCTTCTTACTCAAATGCATCTTCGCCTTCGCCAGATGTCATATCTCCTGCCTGTCTTTTATCTCACACAGCGTGTTTTCTCTTCTCATCTACGTGCTGATTATCACATGTACGACTTTGTCTTGCTTTGCTCTCTCCCGCCAGCCTTCTACTTCTCTATTTCTCCTATCACCTCCTAATATTGAACTTCTCTATCAATTTACTACTTTTGTGTTCCTACATTATTAATCCCCTTTCTTCTGTTAACTCATTTTCTCTTAAATTTCCTCTTCCCGATCAGTATTGTTTCTTCTTAATCCTAACGCCTCATATTTTCCCGTCCACATTTGCTCTCCTATTCACGAATGTTTCCTCCCATCATTCACATCTCCCTTTTCGCCCACCCTTTTGTCTCTACTTTCATTCTTCTGCCTCCACAACGTTTTTTCTCGCAAAAGGTTTCCAATCTAATAACTTTTTCCGCAGTTATCATACACTTCGACTTCTTTTCCTTCGCTTATTCTTCCCAACGCTTGCCACATTTCCCCTCCCTTTGTTCTCCTCACTCTCATCCCTTTCATTACCTCCTTCAATCGTACATCTCTCTTCTTCCCCACGCATTTCATCCGTTATTTACATCCATCCAGCGGATTCAGTGGTATAACAGTTAGCCTACCGGACTGTTGAACCCAAGAATGCGATTTCAAACCCGATCGAAAACGTGGATTTTTAAGGGTGAAAAAGTCCTCCGTTCTTCATACGCCTTCCTTCGGAGGGGAAGTAAAGCCAGCTGTCCCATGTTGTAGATTTACTGCATGTAAAACATCCTCAAGCCTAAAAGAAGCCTCTGAGCTAAATTAAAATTGCCAGTTTCATCGCCCAACATAATACCTTCTTTCTCCGCTAGATGGTGAATAGAAGCGAAATTTGACGGAAGAGCGGACCTGATGACCCGAGTCTTGCCACGCAAAATAAGGCTTAACTAACTAAACCTCCCTCCCCTCACTTCACCTCCTCGTTCACATTTCCCTCCTCATCCTCCTGCTGCAACTCTCTCCCATCATTCACTCCCATTCCCTTCGCCCCGGCGCATATCGCGTGGTTGTTTGCTGCCGCCGCGGCGCCGGGACGGGGGCACGACCGAGCGCGGCCGCGCGGCGCAGTCGATAACGGGATATCGCGCGTCATCGCGCCGCTTTTTCGCCGCCCAAGCGCTCACTTAGCACTCGGCGGTGGCGCCGCCCCACCCACGCCACGCGCCATGGGTGGGCGCCCGTCCCCCTGGCTCCCGAGCGATGCCTTATGACTGGGGCGGAATTTATTGTAAAAAAAGTCGGACCTCTGCCGTCTTTAAATGTGTATGTTCTAAAAGGAAATTTAAAGAAAAAAATTAAATCGTTTTTGAGGAAGTTTTGAAAATGTCCGTGGGGATTTATGTAAACTAGCTCTAAATTTTAAAGAAAATATTTCAAAATCGCAGCGCCTCGAGTAGAGCCAGATCGACCAGGAAATATCCATTTTGGAAAAAAATGTATGTAGGTTTAGGCGCTAGTGGTGTTAACAGACGAACAGACGGACCTTTTCGAAAAAACACTTTTAGTATCAGGGGACTCGAAAACCGGTAATTCTATTGAAATCTCGAAATCGATATCCCGCAACATTACATAACTTCCTCTATACTATGTTTATTACTCCGTATGTAGGTACGTATACGAGAAAGTAAAAAAAGTAAAATATGTACATTTATATGTATTTATATTTTCCAAATTATGTATGAAAAAATAGACAATAATGTAAAATAAAATTTCATTATAAGGATTAAAATAGCTCCATAGAAGCATAGAGCATAGAACGTCGCCGATTTTACCATAGATTCCGAGCGCCTGTAAGACGGTTCTACCTCTACAGAAGGAATTGTATATTGGTCTTCACTTCATAAAAGAGTTCCTGTCAAAATATAAAATTTATACGTATGTACAGTGTTGTTTACGGAGAGTCGATGCCCAAAGGGATACTAGTACTGTGTAACCAGTGATGGATCCCGGAGATTGGAGTAGGAGGTTAAAGGGAAAAATCCTCCCTTCAAAATCAACACGATAAGACATTCATCTGTAAATAATACTTATTAGTTTTCAATCGAGTTACATCTGCTGTTTGAAACATGAGCCAGAACGTGGTTGAAATTACTTCTGCTTCACAAGCATTCGCTCATCTTTGTCTCCGAGTAACCTTTTTTCAAGAAGAAGGGGGAGGCGGTAAGTTTGACATTTCATCGCGAGGATATGGTAGTCATAGAAGGCCAGTAACAACCCAATGTACTGTAAGAAACAATATTCCGTAACATATATTGCAAACGTGCATCTGAAATGTTCCGTATCGACATAAAAATATATTAAAATATAACGAAATATTTAAGAAATATGTCGTAATAGGTAAAATATGTAATTCTAGCAAAATGTGTAAAACTAAATAAAATAAAAATAGTTCTAATTCTTTTCAGTAATTCTAGAAAACTCTATAAAATATTGTTGAATGCAGGTATCTTGTTCCTTTAAAAACATGTAATTACATAAAAATCCGTTCCCTACCTATGACTAGTTGGCGAATTTTTATGACCTATAACATCACCAAAAATATCAATAAAATGATCTTAAGATGTTCTAAAAATGCTCTAAAAGAAAAGAAAAATGACGAAAAAAATTTGATCAAATGCAGTTCAAATAAATAACCCAAGTTGTTGGATATGTTACTGATGTAATCGAGGCTTCTTCCTCTGGTTCACTCAGCTTGCAAAATTTGGGTTTGGGTGGCTCTTTACCAGAAAATCTGTCTTTAGTTATCGCAAAATAGAATGAACCGACAATGGTGCTAATATCACAGGAACTTTAGATTCCATAAACGACTGACATTACAATATTTGAGTGAAGAAATCGAAAAGGCTACTCAGGAATTCTATGGAGAACATGTGTTGCATCTCGTAAATATTATTTGAAGCCAATAGATGTTAATATGCCAAATTATGTTAATATCTAATAAAATCATCGAAAAATGTTATAAAAATGATGGATATTTTAAAAAATTAGTAATTAGTCAAAACCGACGAAAAATGGGAAAAAAATGATAAAATGGGCCATTTTTGTCATAAGATAAAATTAATGTCTATACTAAAAGCCATTAATTTGAAGTGAAAAGAAAAAATGACATTTCATGAAAATCCTCCCCCTATTTATGACTCACAAAAACGCATAGAATTGAGCGTTCTATTCAACCAAAGTTCGTGATTGTTGCTTAAAAGAAAGGTAGGGAAATCCATTTCGGTTATCGTTTTCTGTAATTAACGAGTTTTATATTAAATCAGTAATTTTTAATACAATGGTTAAATTAATTAAGTGAAAGATTATCTGCCGTCATTCGTTCATTACGTCGCGACGCGTCATTTGGTTTTATTTTTTAAGAAGGTCTTGGTTTCGCACGAGCCGGGGTGTGAAAATGTGTGCGAGTTTATAGTTAGGGAAGCAAGGGTACAAATTTTTTTAAGTTCAGTAGTAATAGAAGCAATAGTAATAGTGATAACAATAATAGTGATAATAATAATAATACCCTTTTTTCCTTTGCTATAGTATTCCATTCTATTCCTATTCTATTCTATATTCTATTCCTATAGTATTAGAAGGAAAATTATTGGAATCCCCTCAACAATACAATTTTTCAGACTGAAAGTTATTTTAGCCTGAAAGCCATTTCACGATTATATTAGCCTTTCCAAATTTGCTAGGAAGTATGGAATATCTCGGGAAATTGGTTCTACATAATTATTAGTGTTACCCAGAAGTTGTGCTATAGAAATGGAACCAATAAATTATACTAGAACACCAGCATCCTGAGCACCAAAACAGTTCAGCATAACATATTTTATGTTACCCTCCAAACAAAATCTGCTAAGAAAGTTTTGTTTCTTGATTTTGCATTCGTCAATACCAGCAACATCATACAATATATCACGCAAACATTGACATATACAGAGAGATGTGTGACTGAAAGAACAATGGATTGTTTCACGACTGAAAACTGTTCCGATTGTACTGTTAGAAATTAGTGTCGTGCCAAAAAGCCTCAAAAAATCTTTGAAAATCTAGGCATGGAAAAGAAAATTATCAAGTTTTTTCTTAAATTTAAGAGATTTTCCTGAAAACAGAAATTAAAGAAATTAAAAAATTAAAGAAAGTTCGTAGTTATTTTTTTGAGAATATTTTAGAAATTAAAAGATTTAAAAAAAAGTAAAAAGTAAATTCCAAATTTGCAGGGCTTCAACTGGTACCACTTCAGTAGGGAAATGCCATTATTTACATACGGACGGACCAACAGACGGAAATTTTAAATGAATTTAATTGCATCATGACATATCTATTGGAGTAACGAACTCCATGAAACAATCGCGGTCGTTCTCGAGAAAATATTGTTTGCGAGTTTCTAAAAATGTTAAATTTTGAACTCATTTTCAAAGAAAACTTTTGAGTATTTGAAAAATTTCATTAGAAATCATTGAAAGTATTTGCAGTCACAAATCGTCTAAGGTGGCTCAGGGCATCAATTGATGTCACTGCAGTACGTCTGACGGGAAGGTCCTTGTCCCGACGGTGGCCGGATTTTTGACGCTAGTGTCAAAACTGTTGTCTCTTTTGACACTAGAGACCGCTGTCTGGAGAATTCTAGAGGCCGGTTGCTCTGATCGGTAGTTTTCGGCTCTTTCTCCAATCAACACCAGGCAAATGTCGGAGCAGTACCCTCACAAACCAGCTACGGATCCTGTGCCATCTTTTCTTCCTCTTCAATTTCAAGATAAGAAAATTGGAGACGTTTCTGAGAAAATATGGTTTTTAAATATGCCTTCATTTGACTCAGAATTACATCAAAACTACTCAGATGTTGAAAAAAAATTGAATAACCACATTTAAAGATCTAGTTATAAACATCAGATATCATTTGAAATAAATCTTGGAGATATTTTTGAAAATTTTTATGTCTTTAAATCTTCATGTTAAGTATCCCCCCAAAATAAAACATTAGTTTCAAATTCAAGGAGTTGAAGGTAACTCGGTCTCATCAATTACGAAACATCACTTTTTGTGAAAATCGTGCTTACGTCTCAGCCGCTGGCGTTGACCACAGACAAACGAAGCGACAGACGGATTGGCGGACGGACGGACGGATGTTTACCCGTAGACCAATAGTTTAGTATCATATATCCAAGAAAACGTTGGTTCTGATCGCACAACATGTTACCGAAAGTAATTTATTACATATAGGAACAAGAATTATGCAATTTTTCCGTATCAAAAATTTACGAAACGAACTCTTCCGCTAAAAAATTGCCGTCTTTTGTCTCAGAATTGCGTAACATTCTCTCTACTACATAGTATTTGAGAAAGCAATAGTTTGAGAGCAGGTAGGTCAAACGACCTCTATGATCAAGCTTCCTGAGTTCTGTGTCAAACCTGGAAAACTTATTTGTTGTCATCATGAAGTACTCTTGGAATATCCCAGGACTCATAAAGAAGGAAATTTGCGGGTCAATTGAATAAAAAAAATTCGACGAAGGTTAATAAGTATTATGGAAATGTATAAATAAATCCTTTTTAAATTACGAAGAAATCGACGGAATGTCCTACGAAATTGAAAATAATTCTTACAAATTTGTATCCAAAGTGTATCATTTCATTGTAACAAGTAACATCTTGTAATTAAAAAATAAATCATCAAAGTTCAGTGTGAACGAAATCTATTTGCTCCACAACACGTCTTTCCTGAGCAGACTATTAAGTGAATAATGAGGATTATTATGTAACATGCGACAGAATGCTATTCCTTACAAACGGAGAATAATACATTTATATTTCAATGTAGGCACATATCTCAGTTCCCGTCTTTGCATTATAAGTACTTAAACTGTCTTTGTTTTATTTATATGTAATATATAAAAAAAATAAATTTTGCCAATATAAAAAGAGTTTTTACATTTTAATAAGTACACTCAGTGCAATGTATTTATCAACTTATACATGTGCGTAGCATTGATACATATTTAAGTAAGGCACAAACAGAAACTTGCATAAATTAGTACATATGATATGTTGATTCTGCGCGAAGATAGAAAATGACACAAATGCAAGTATAATGTACACACATTACACTACCGTTCGAGCTATCACCGAAGCACATATTTCGCTCAGCAACTGACAGAATGGCGATAACAAACAGTAATTCACGAGAATGTTACAAATCGTCTTGCATAATTGCTTCAGTGCTAGTTTTCATTCGCTTGCTATTAAAATGGATTTAAAAAATGCATTTTATGGGCGTTTGCGAATGTGTATTGATACCAGTCAGAGTTAAATTTGTAGTAATATTAATGTTAAAAGTAATTATTGATAACATTAATAATACTAAAATTGATGTCAATGTGAATTCTTTTACTTTAAGAATGTATTTTTGCGACTTGTTCCAAGTCACTTTTCAATGGCTGTAACCGCTAAACTTAGACACGTTAAATATTAAATTATTTTTGTATTGTACACGCTTATAAATATTAATGTTATCACAGATAAATTTACATAAAATATAATTATTTATCAAGTAAAATAAAAACGAATATACATAGCATCAATACATAGCGTGCCCACCTTGGTCATTTATTAGTATCTCAAACCTATTAGTAATTGATTCAATCAACTTGTTATATTTTTTATAATCATTGTTATACCAAACAGAAGACATGTTATCCTTGTTCACATTACAACTCTCAAGAACTTAATACCTGGCTTGTGAACGAGACCTCGTTCATAATAAAAGTGTGTAACACTTCCATTACTCAATAGCCATATGTGAATAATTTATTCTTCATTCATTCACTAGTTTACTAAGTTTTCCTCAGTTCGCAAACAAAAACTTGGAGAAAAGCATTTGAAAATTTAATATTCTTAATCGTGCTTTGCCCTAACCGAGAACATTCACATTTTCAAAGAAATAAATAGGTATCCTTTTCAAATACGTGTGAATATGAACGATTTATACTCGAAATCAAAAGCGAACTGCACCTAACCAATATACTTTTTTTCTAAATTCCAATGAGATGCTTTTTTTTTGTTTCTTTAAAATTCCATCGATTACCTTTGTCTCTATTCTGCATTTTTAGCGTCGCCCTTGTTTGGAGACGCAATAAGCGAGTTGGGGGTGGAGTTCGTCAGAGGAAGAATTTGCGGGCGCGGTGCGGCGCAGGGCGGGGCGGGGCGGGCTCGGGCGCGTGTGCAGCGAATGGCCATCGCAGAAGGGCTGCTCGGCGTCAGCGCGACGTTTCGTGCGGGGGCGGCGCGGGCGGCGCGGGGCGGCGGGGGGCCGCCGAGAGGCAGTGCGGCGAAGAGCACGGCGGAGGCGGCGGCGGTGGCGGGCGAACGGTCGAGAGGCGTGGGCGGGGGCTGCGCGCAGCCGCGCGGAAGGGCGAGCCAAGGAAACGCGGCGCGGCGCGGCGCGGCGCGGCGCCGGGCGAAGCGAAGCGAGAAGCGAGGGACGACGAGAGAAGGAGCGCGCGGAGGGGCGGGGAGGCGAAGGGGCCGGGGGCGAAGCGCGCGAGAACGAGAGGGATTAGGAGGCGGCGAGCGCGGGCGAAGAGGGCGGGGGCGGGGCGGGGCGGGGCGGAGGGGCGCGACGGCGGTGGCGCTGGCGGTTGCCTAACTACCGGGGCTGGCGGGTCGCGCGCGGGCGGCGGCGGCGGCGGCGGCGGCGGCGGACGCGCCAGGGCCGGAACAAATATCCCACGATCAATATGGGGGCGGCAGCCGCCGTGGGCCCGCCTCATTAAAGGTCTTTGTTTCGCGGCACGACGCCGCCCCTTCGGCCGCCGCATACGTCATTCGCGCCGCAGGCAGCGGCGGCGGCGGCGGCGGCCAAGTGCCGGCCAAGGCTACGCGCGTCCAAATAGCCGCGCTTAAACGTGACGCCACGCGATGCCACGCGCGCGGCGCTTGTTTTCGTTTTTTACGCTTTCTGCACCCAACACTGTTTTAATGTATATTTCACGTGCATTTTGAACAGGTAATTTAAACACAGCTGCCTTTTCCTTTAAATGCTTTATTCTTGGATTTTTATCATATATTTATTTTATTAATTTGATAATACATTTAGAAATATTTTCGGAACCCTTAAAAATTACAGTGCAGTGAAGTTGATTTAACTATTATAATTCAATATCAATGACACCTATCTGATGAAAGAATGAGACACCATTCTGTGTTGAAATTGTGGTTTATCTATTTCACATATTATAATGCTGAACATTCAGAAAGGATTCTATATATGATTAAATTTAATATTCAGCTGTATCTGTAGACCTGTGTATAATTTTATGAATGCATTAGAGTGTTCTTTAATTCTCAATTTCAAAATTGCTCAAAGCATATTAACTAAATATTTATCTACTACCCTAAAAGAGGTTTTTACTAGAAAAAAGATCCTATAACCGGTGACCACTTAAGCTTGGACACAAAACGCTGAGGTCGCTAGATATATGTCTGCCGGAGCGGTTCATCACGTGGTCTCGTTCTGACAATTCATGGAGGTAGTTCATTGTGTCATTTGAATTTATTTGTGGACCATTACAAGTGATCAAATGATAAATTAAATCAATCAAATTATACAATGTTCAAAACGTGAGTTTTTGATCAGAGACAATGTTTGAATTAAATGGACACAAAATACCATCAAACAGGAAAGTACTTGGTGTTATATTTTCTAACTTAATGAAAGGAAAACTAAGAGACAGTGAATGTTCAAATGCAGTAATTTATAGGCGTTTAATACTTAAAGAAAAAGGAAGAATGTCGACAATACCTTTTCCCATTTTCACAAAGAAACTTGTTGACACTCATTTGTCACGGAGAACGTTGCAAAAGAACGCTAAGGAAAAATTTAATTTTTTCAGTCGTCTTGAAGAGAATTTTCAATATAAGTATCATCTACCAATTAAATTGTCTTTTTCATAAACTGACAATTCTGGAGAGTCTCATATCTGAGAAAATAATTTGATAGTAGTATCTTCGATTTTCTTGGGCTCATCACACTAATACTTTTTCAACTTGTAAAATAAATGCATATTACACAAAATTGAGGAGTAAAGTTGATTTATCCCGTTATTTCGTTTTAGATAGTACAACCTGTTTGAGAGGAATAAATAAATAAAAGTATAAATAAAGAAATATATAAATAAATAAATACATAAATAAATCAAGAAAGAAAGAAATAAAGAAAGAAGAAAATATTCTTACTTCTCGTAGTGTCGTGAAAAAGCAGTTTTGATACAAATATTACTTTACATCAAATGCCATAGACATAAATACATACTAGTAGTGCAAGCGCAGCTCGCCCTATAAATTTCTGCTTACGCAGATCTGGGCCACACAGATGCATGGCGTGTTGCCTACATGACAAGTTTCGAAACCCAATTAATCTTTAATATTCTTGAATATTCGATTTTAGTACGAATTAATTTTGAATTGGCTTCATGAATATAATAAAGTTTACACGTGTGTATGTATTTATTATATTATGCTCTGAATGAACTTCATTCCGTGAATACTGTTCATTATTGAACAATATGAACGTTTTTAGGCCGCTTTTGAACAACTTAGTCGTATAGTGATCTCTGTGGTTGTTTAAACTGTAGGGGGAGTTGTAATAACAACACAAAATGACAACACGAACACACAAACATCCATGCTCGAGGCCGTATTCAAACCGGCGACCCTTCCAGGCGAGGCAGCTACAGCCCTTCAGCCTAACCAGGTCGGTCTCTATGCAATTTATATTGGATTAAGAATTAGCCAATTTTTTAGTTATCATTTTAAGCATCTGTAGGTAAGGCAGAAACTCTGAATTCCTGAGAATAAAGACACGAGGATAGAAGAAAGAGCGCAGAAGAAATTAATGACAGGATTTAAGCTGCCTACCCGTCCAGTAGTCGTAATCACTCCGCTTTACTATTGGAATTGCAGACGGAGAAATTGAAGTCTGAACCCAGAATGGGAACGACGCTACGATACCTACATTGTGTGAGGATGCAAATCTTCAGAATCTATGAAAGAACATTTGACTACACATCCTCATTTCATATTTCATAATTTATCTAAAGTTTTCTTATGAGTAATTGAGTAATATATACTTTTAAAATATGTTTTTACGAAGTAATTAATAAATATATACTCCATTTCACATACGCTTTGTTTTATTCGCACTTTCTTATATACAAAGCAAAGTTCAAAATGCGAACTGCTCAGTCTGAATTTTGGATAACCAAAAATTTACCATCACTTACTTGCATTTTCTTCTATACCCTAACATGAATTAATAATTTTCACTTTGGATCCAAACAATATAAGTTCAACTTTTATTTCCAGTTTTACAGATTTTTAAATCGGTCTCTCTGCTCATTTTTGTTATACATTCACCCTTCAGCAGAGTGCTATTGCCCACCCGGCCGTTAGTTAAACTGTTTTTTTATATAAAAGGGGCATTTCACCCGAAGACAACATATTTCAAGCAAAGCAGAACATCTTTCTAAATATGTTATTTCAATTTTCTTTAATGTGGATCTTCTTAAGAATTATTTTGCTTTGAAACGATTTGAAATTGTATCATTCATAAACATGATTGTGCAGATTGTTTCCACTTGTACAATAATAATACAATAAAATCATTAGTGAGTGGAATGATTGTATAGTAAAATATCCTGATGTTCTATACAAGAAATATTACCAATATATCTTGAAAAAGTTACTGTGACAAATTATACATAAGTAAAATCAATTTAATCTCAAAAGCTTTTTAATCTGGTCGTATACGAACATGGTTAGTTAGGAAGAAGGTTAGTTAGAAGGAAGAAGTTAAAAATATTTCCCGCATATGTTTCTCTTGAAAAATATATATGCATTTGAATTGGAAACGGAAATCGGTAATCTACGTAAGTGACAAGTCAAGAATATACGTTAGGGACCGGAAGCAACTACTTGGCGTGAATCACACGTCTTTCACTACACAGTCTGGAGGGAATTTCATCCCTCTTTCTGCAATCCTCGAACGTCGACGCCGACACTCTAGCTGCCCGTCGCAACGAGAGGCAAGATTTTCCACCGTATTATTTCGCTAGCTTTGCGCGGGGCGAGACAGGAAGGGGCGGGGCGTTCCTCAGAGTCTGGAAATCCGCGGAGCTGCAAGCGCCCCGCGCGGATGCATCTTTAATTATCAAATATTAACAGCGCGTCGGCGGCGATGGGGGCGGCCGTGGAATCAATAAGCAGCGGCGCGGTTGCGAGAAACAAAGCGCGATTCCCTGGCGCAGGGCGGTGCGTGGCGGTGGAGGCGGCGGCGATGGCAGAGGCGGAAGTGGGTAGCGTAGACGGAGGCGGGGACGATGGCTGACGAGAAAGTGGAAGGAAAGTGGTAGTAGCCTCGGGCGTGGGCGTGGGCGAGGACGAGGGTAGGGACGGAGTCTGGGCAGGGGCAGGGCAACAACAGGGCCGGGGTTAGGGGCGGGAGCGGAGGCGAGGGCGGGCGAATGGGGCAGGGGCGGAAGTAAAGGGATTGGCGGGTCCAGAGGCGTGGGCAGAAGTGGATGCAGGGTTGTCACGGGGACAGGGGTGGGGACCGGGGTAGCGGCGGAGGTAGGGACTAGGAAGGGCCAGGGGGTGGGACAGCGGCGTGAGCAGGGTCGTTAGCGGTGACAGAGGCGGGAGCAGGGGCGGGGCAGGAGCAGGGATGGATGCTGGAATAGGGGCAGGGGCGGGGAAATTGTCGTTAGCGGTGGCTGGGGCGGGCTCTGGTGAGTGCGGGTGCGGGGGTGAAGGAGAAGTCGAAGGCAGCTGAGACGAGAGTCGGGTCGCGGGAAGGATCGTCTCAAGATTTGCTGGCGATAGCGATGGGGTGGCGGAGGGATATGAACCCAGGGCCGGGGCGCTGACTGAAAGAACAGAGGCGGAAATGGTGGTGGAAAGGCACGTGAAGGGTGCGAAATAGGGAGGCTGGAAAGGATCCCAATCGCTCTACCTCCAGGGCCCGATTGGAAGGTGTGTTGCGTCGGGTTCGCGCTGGGCATGGTTTGGAGACGGGAAATATGAAAACTCGCTGGAGACGGCATAAAAATGTGAATGGAAAGTCACACGTGAAGAACAAGAAATGGGTGGAAGGAAAAGTAGAGATCAAAGTATTGATCACTAAGTAGTGATCAATAAAGCAAAATATAGAAATACGATAACTATCGGAACGCATTCGTCATTAATAAATTGAGAAAGATTAATTAATGAGTCTGAAAAATGAGCTCATGAACCGATAGGCATGTGAAAATTGAACAAGTTGAAATGAGAAACCGTTTTGTTTATGATGCTCACGATAAAAACAAAACCGGGAGCGGTAGCTCAGTGCATCGACTGATGTCACTGCAGCGCCTCTGACCGGGAGGTCCTAGATTCGAGTCCTGACGGCGGCAGGATTTTCGGCACTAGCTTTTCAGCTAGGTCGAATTCAGTCGCTGTCTGGAGGAGAATTCTAGCGGCCGGCTGCTCTGATCGGTAGTTTTCCGTGGTTTCTCCGATCAACACCAGGCGAATGCCGGAGCAGTACCCTAACAAACGGGCCACGGACCGCGCGCGATCTATCCTTCCCATTCCTTGTCCTTTCCTCTCCCATTACACACACACACACACTTACACTAACATGCACTACACTACCACATATCCCGGGAGACCGGTCGGGAGCTAAGAGCTTGTCCCGACTGGGGCGGTGCCCCGCTGGTGGGAGAGTCCTGGTTAGGGGGAAACCCCACTAGCCGACGGTAGGTCGGTGCCGGATCTCGCCATCCAGCGGGGGAAGATCACCGCCATCTCCCGAGAAAAAAACATGCACTACACTAACGGGACTAATGACCTGAGTAGTTGACGCGCCCGGAAACATCAATCAATCAATAAAAACAAACTATAATCGTTTGTGATACAGAAGGTTACAAACTAGTCACAACTAGAATTAAAAACCGAAAAAGGGGAAGAAAATTTGGTGTGAGGACAAAGGAAAACTAAAAAACGCGCTAAAAAAGAACTCCAAAACTCTTGGTCGTAAGGGGATGACTCCAAGTTGATGATTAAAGAAAGAAAGAGAAAAAGTTATACGACTACAGACTTACACGAAAATAGACGAAAGTAACAGAAATTGTAGGTTGTATGGTTAGGAGAGGAAGTTATACCAGAAAACAGCTGACTAGTAGGCAAATTATGTAGGCTACGAGTAAGTAATATAGAAATAGTATAGAAAAAGCATTCGATAGAAAATGAAAATGTGAAAGTAAATTAAGGATCAATAGAAGAACGCATATCAACAATGTTCTCTGAGGTTACTGGAGAAAAATATGTAGTGTAAGAAGGTATCGTACTAGTCACGAATTTGATCACGATGGATGATCGCAGAGCGCACTTAAGTTTCGAGATGGATTTTACATCGGTTGTCTTAATTATGTCAGATATAAGAAATAAACGATAAAATATAAGAGGAATAAAATTAAGAAAAATAAAAGGAAAATATGGGTATATACGATTGTCTCCGAATAAATGATGTAAACTTCTCGGCCATATCGAGAGGTCGAAAATCATCACTTTATACCAATTAACCTAAAAGTGTGAAATTTTCTATAACGTAGATGCATGCATTTATATAAGAGATATTAGTCATGGATTTTTTAGGTAATTCCGTATGCACTGGTGTTCAACAAGTCACGTTATGAAGCAGTCAAAGAGAGTTATTTTATCTGCCTAAAATCTGTTTATACGGAGTTACCTAAAAGTCAAGGGAAATGCTACATGTAAAAATTTATATATCTCCGTTACATGCAATTTATCATATGTTCATTGGAAGAAATCATTTCATTTTCAGTCCCTCATATTTTGGCTCACCAGTATGTTTACAGTTGAATGAGGATGTAAAAGATTGAGATAATTTTTCGACTAATATGTCTGAGAATTGTAATGACGCTCACTGATAATATAGACTAGAAAATGGGTAGTGCCAAGGCCAGTGGCACTGATGCTGAAACGAACCTTGTGGAAGAGATAAAAAAATTCAACGAATTTTGCGTTGACCAAGGAAAGTGCAAAATGATGTCCAAAGCATATGCGATTAAGGAATTGGATAGGGGATAGAGCAAACAGGAATCTAAAATGAAGTTGAAGAAACGGCAGAAGTCTCAAAACTGCGGACTGTTATCCATTAATACGTACTTGTCTACAATGAAATATGAGTAAATACTGTAATAAAGACTTTTAAATCATGAATCTGATCATCATCAGAACTAACACCTTCAAGCCCACTCCTTTGGTTATATTTGGATCACGAGAGCAGAACCTAGACGTGCATGAGGTGTGTTCGAGATAGCGGACGTGGTCGGACGTAAAGTGCGGATCGCAGACAGGTGAATCTGTAGCCGGGAGAGTGCATATGCAGCAGGGTCGAAGCGGGGTCGGAGGGAGATCGAAGCGTGGGAGCGGGTTGGAGCGGGATCGCAGTGGTTCGGAGAAGGGTCGTACTGGTGGTCGAAGCGGGACTGGAGCTAACTCGGAAAAGGGATCGATGCCCAGTCGGAGCGAGGTCGAAGAGGGGTCGGAGAACGGTCGTAGCGAGGTTGGAGCGGCATTAGAGCGGGATCGTACCGGATACGGGATAGAGTCGGAGTGGTGCGGAGAAGAGTAGGAATGTAGCCGCAACGTTGTAGGGATCGGAGTGGAGTCGGGACGCAGCCGAAGCGGTGTTGTAGGAGGGGGAGATGGATCGGAGCAAGGCGGCAAGCATCAGCAGACCTCTTATGGTGGGAGGAGATAAGTCAGAGGAGGTTTGGAGCGGGATGAAATGGAAGTTAGTTGATTTGGGAGGGGAACGGGAGCGTTGTGGGAGCAGTTTGGGAGTGGTGTGGAAGCGGGGTGGGAGCGAGGTTGGTGCGGTCGAGAAGCGGGATGGAAAGAGATGGGAGCGGGGTGAGAGCACGATTAACGATGGGAAGCAGTGGGGAAGCGGCGAGGAAGTGTTGAGGCAGCAATGTGGGAGCAGTGAGGGAACATTGGGGAAGCAGTAGGGAAGCGGCGTGGGAGCAAAAGGGAAGCGAGCGGGAACGGGGTGAGAGCGCAGTGGGATCGGTGTGGAAGAGGTGTGAGAGCGGGGTGGGAGCGTTGTGTGAACAGTGTGGAAGTGGTGTGGGAGCAATGTAGGAAAGGGGTAGGAACGGGGAATTAGCGTGTTGGTAGTGGGGTGGGAGTGATTTAGAAGGGTTGAAGAGCGGTGTGGAGCGTAGACGGATGTGAGAGTGATGTCGGTGCAAGGAGGACGAGGGGAGAGATAGGAGCAGGGAGGGAGCGAGGAGGGAACGGGGGAGCGTGGAAGGAGCAGGGTAGGAGCGGGGAGGGAGCGAGGAGGGAACGAGGTGGGAGCGGGGAGGGAGCGGGATGTGAACGTGCGGGAGTGGGGTGGGAGCAGGGTGAGAGAGGGGTAGAAGCGGGTAGGAGCATGGTGAACGGGCTAGGAGTGGGGTCGGCGCAGGATGGGAGCGGGAAGGGAGCTGAGTGGAAGCGGAGTAGGAGCGGGGTGGGAACGGGGCGGGGCGGGATGGGAGCGGGGTGGGAGCAGGATGTTTGGAAAGTGTTTTATAGCGGTGTGGAGCTGTTTGGAACATTGTGGGAGCGTTGTGGGAAATGTGTGTGTGAGAGTGATGTGGGAGCGAGGTGGGAGCGGGGTGGGTGCGCGTGGGAGCGGGAGAGGAGTCGGTGTAAGAGTCGCGTTCGGAGCCCCGACGCAAGCGCCCGCCACAGCGCAGCGAAGAGCGCCGAAGGCGGGCGGGGGAGGGGCGAGGCGCCTGGCGAGCGAAGCGGCGAGGCTAAAAATCCGCGACGCGCGCGCGCGCGCCGTGCGGGGGCGGAGCGGGGGCGGGGGGCGGGGGAGCGGGGCGAGGTGAGGCGGCGTGGGCGGAGGAGGATGACGGATGCGCCGGACGCGGGGCGGCGCGGCGCCCGCGATATTTCACCCCCCGGGAAGGAATCCATCCAATCTGCGGCGGGGGCGGGGGCGGGGGCGGGGCGGTGGGCGATGGATGGCGCGGGGGCGAGGGCGACGGCGAGGGAGGGAGCGAAGGTTGGCGCGATGAAGACCTCGTGGACCCACGGCGCGCCCGAGGATTAGAACACGCGCCGAGGCATGCGCTCGCCAGCAGCGGGAGAGGTGCAGAGGAAGATCGACAATTCTGTGTCCTTCTAATTTAAATTTATCTTTAAACTCTACAATAATTAATGAACAATTCATTAATATTAATTTCTTTCTGTTTTTTAAATCAAATATTTTCCCGTATATGTGATTAATGCTTTCAGTTAATAATCAATAATATTTAGTTTCTTACGTTACGTTGTCATGCATCTTTCGCCCTTGATAAAATCTTCGTGTTAATTATACTGTGAAAATTATAATGTCAATTGAGGAGTTTGACATTGTCTGTATACTATTGTCAATTGAGGAGAAATAAACTTGAGCTAGATCTTCACTTTTGGTCACTTGCTTTCCCTCGAAAGTGGCCAAGAAAAACACCTTTTGTGGGCAGATGAATAGGAAAGGGAAAATTACCAAAGTTGACTACCAGAAATTGCTTGTATGAGAAAATTTAATAAAATTTACAAAAGAATTTGTGCCTTGTCATTGAGTCGAATAATGAAATCGTTTGTAATGATTGCTTATTATAAATGGAACGTGTTGTTATAGAGGCAGTCAACTAATAATGAAAACTTGTAATGAAGACGAGAATCAGTGTTACAGAAGAATAAGTGCCCTTAATAGGGTAGTGAAAGTGATGGAAGTGGCAAGGGGTAGCTTTTATGGCGCTTTAGGCGTATCATTACGGGTCGCAGGTTTTCCATTATTACCTTGAACCTTGTACCTCATTTTTACCTCGTTTCAGCATATTTGAAAACGCTCAATAAGCTCATATCACGCAAAACTTTTGAGCTTTTGAGAAACTTCAAACAAAATTATTTGAAACAATTGACTCATAAATGCGATGATGTATAAGAAATTATCGTAATGTGAATATTGACATGGTGAGATATACTTCTAAAAAATTACACTTCTTTTTTTCGTTGGTATTTGCCCCAAATTTCTTTGAATTCTCGAAATCGATTTTCTGCAGCATTACATAACAATCTCTATGCTTCGTATATACTACGTACGTATACAAGATATTAAAAAAGTAAGCAAAATATAAACTCTAACTTTAACGTAAAAACTATTGAACAACACTTTCCCCCGCTCCACTAGTCAGTTTTCCCGCTCGCAGACGCGCGCGCCACGGGCCACCTGTGTTAAGGCTCCCACAGACCGGAGCGGAACATCCGCTGCCTACCCGGAATATCCGCAGCGGAAATTTCGCGTCACGTGTTAGCTTATGATCATTTCAGACCTACGCAGCAGCGGTTTGGCAGCGTTTTATTCACTGCGGATTTCTATTCGCGGTCTTTTGGCTTTTCCGCTTCCGCTCTAGTCTCGCTGTGGAAACCAAGGCAAAGACTCGTCAGAGCTCGAATATTTTCAGCTCGCCAGTGAATCTGACACAACAGAACAGTGAGAAGAAATACTCCTAATCATGTTCAGTAATTTAAATTTAAATAACATTAAACTTCGATTTTTAAAATTTTTTGTTCTTAAAATTTTGTACATTTTACAAATGAAAAGTTTCAATAGATTATATTGAATGTACATGAGAGCAGTAAGTTGTTCTTCAGATTGAGCTTGATGATTGTTATATGTGAGAAGTTTTGATGTCTTCTGCGATCAGATTCAAAATTTCATCAAAATAGGCACTGGTCATTATAGTAAATTAAAAGAGTTTCTCATCCTTTGTGGCATCAAGGTGAGGAATTCTCCGTACTTTTTTTAAAGAGATATTTACAATTTCAGAGTAAATCGTGAATAAAGAAGGAGAAAGTACCATACAGCATGTGCCCAAAAACATACTATGCATTTATATCTCCTCCCTGAATAGAAGCGTCTCTTCTTTATACGATGAAAACTGTCACCAAACGATGACTCATAACTGACGCTCCGGTGTGAACGAACCCGCGAATTCTACCACCGCGTCTAGCGCGGAAGTTTCCGCGCCGCATCCGCTGCGGATCTTCCGTGCCGGTCTGTGGGAGTCTTTCTATGGTATGACTCCGCGCGGCGCGGGGCGGCACAGGCTGCCTGTGAGGCGGCTTCGGCGGCGGGGGCGGGGCCGGGGGCCGGGCGCGCCGTCTTTTCTTTGCAGAGTCGCTGATTAAGATGGCGCACCTTGCGGCGTGCGTTTCGCAGGGGAAGGATCGATGAACGGAGGCGTTTCGAACCCTTTGCCTAACGGAGCTCCCGCGTGCTCTTAGAGCTACTGCGCTGTGGGAATTTTGAGGAGTTTTGCGATTTTTGAGAACGGGTGGTTGTCTATGCAACCCATAGCTGATGAACCGGTTCAGAGGCGATAATTATATATTTTTTTATAATAATGTTAGAGCAGAACAGATTTGATGCGTTTTCTGTTACGGATTCGCTTACAAGATTGCCGTAAATAGGACAAGAGTGTTATCTACAATTGTTTGGTAAATACATGTTTTGCTCTTTGTATTTGTTGCGGTATTTGAAGTAAGTAAAAGTATTTATCGTAAATGATCATATTTAGGAGTAAAAAATTATTGATATGAACAATTATCAAAAAAACAAAAGATGTTACTGAGCGGTCTTCCATGAAGAAAAAACTTAAGAAATCCACAGGATTTGAGGACAACCAAAAAAGAAGACAGAGGCCATTTGGACTAAGGAGAGGAAAGAGAAACATCGGGATAGAATGAAAGAGATATGGAATCAAAGATAAGAAGAAAGAGTCAAACATTTGAAGTATTAGTGGTCCATAGGGGCTCAATCGAAAAAATAATAACAAAAAAATGAATTGTTACAGGAAATTTAATAATATTTATATTTTAATTTAACGTTTCTTCCTTTTATTAAGTTAGAATGGCATTACATAGAAACACTGTTTTCATTTGTACTGATATGTCTAACATTCATAATGTTTTCAAAATATTCTGTATTTACGACAAAATTATGTTTTCAAACGGACTCATTGATTCCTTATTTTGTTATGTTTTGTGTCACCAATCAAAAAGAGTTCCATGCTGTTAATATGAAAATCGTACTCTCAATAAAAGACTCTTCAAACGAAATACTCAGAAACCATGAAATACAAAAGTGTATCGAAAGACCAACTTCACGTTCTAATGAAATTAAATCGTGTTCCAATTTATGTTTGGGTGCATTATCTTTCGCACTAGTAAGTTGCATTGTACAGAAATTCCTATTTCTCAGATATCTATAATAATAATAATAATAATAAAATTGTCTTTATTTGTGGCGAGGCTCTACACCCAGATATCTAGAAATTCTCCAGTTTGTGGTTCCGGATTCAACGACAAATTTTCAGATAACACAATTACCAGCGTTCTCAATGATGTAAGAAGAAAATGCCATTCATATTTTTACTGGAATTGAAATACAAGGTTCATGGTTTTGAAAACAAATAAAAAGAACAATAGTGAGAAAGAGCTTCATATAAAAGGATAACTCTCATGAAAAATATTATTTAAAGCAAAGATGTTGACTGAAATATAATGTTAAAAACTAGAAATTACTGAAAAACTACACAAATGTCTAGATATTCTACAAACATTAAATAGCCGAACGATACCAACATATGAACGCCATTGACCATCCAGCTTTCCGCACAGAATCGAAATATTTCCGATTAAGCGCTGAGACCCAGCTCAAAAACTATCGACTTCTCAATTTCTCATTCACATTTTTACATATAGACAGCAACCCACCGAAAAAAGTGGAAATATTAACGGAGCAAATAAAACTCCGTCATTTTATTCCAGTGGTATGATCCACAATCCCGTCCTCTCGTCAAACACGAAATATCAAACCGCGCGAAGCTCAACCTGCCGGTGCACGGCAACCTCCCTCCGCACCGGCGCCACTACTTCCGCGTCGCCCATTCTTGCGGAGGCAGATGCCGCGCTGCCACGCTTTGAAGGCGGAGGGCTCAGGGGCTTAATGCGCAACGGCGCGCGCCCGCCACGACCGCTCGCCCACCCGGAGCCCTCGCCCTCCGCCGCCCCCGCCGCCCTGTCGCCCACGACGACCCAGGCGACACCGTCGCCTCCTCGCCCACATCGCCCCCGTCGCCCCCGTCGCCCCCGTCGCCCACGTCGCCTCCGTCGCTCTCGTCGCCTCCGTCGCTCTCGTCGCCCCCGTCGCCCCCGTCGCCCCCGTCGCCCCCGTCGCCCCCGTCGCCCCCGTCGCCCCCGTCGCCCCCGTCGCCCCCGTCGCCCCCGTCGCCCCCGTCGCCCCCGTCGCCCCCGTCGCCCCCGTCGCCCCCGTCGCCCCCGTCGCCCCCGGCGCCCCCGTCGCCCCCGTCGCCCCCGTCGCCCCCGTCGCCCCCGTCGCCCCCGTCGCCCCCGTCGCCCCCGTCGCCCCCGTCGCCCCCGTCGCCCCCGTCGCCCCCGTCGCCCCCGTCGCCCCCGTCGCCCCCGTCGCCCCCGTCGCCCCCGTCGCCGCCGTCGCCCCCGTCGCCCCCGTCGCCCCCGTCGCCCCCGTCGCCCTCGTCACCCCCTTCGCCTTCGTCGGCCCCGTCGCCCCCGTCGCTCCCGTCGCCTCCATCGCCCCCATCGTCCCTATCGCCCTTGTTTCAGTCGCCGCCGTCGCCCCCGTTGCCCCGTCGCCTCCGTCATCCCCGCCGTCCCCGTCATCTCCGTCGTCCCCACTGCCCGTCACCCCTGCACTCCCAGCGCTCCTGCCACCCCATCACCGTCTATCCAGGACCCGCGCCACCCCATCTCCCCATCTCTCCAGGACCCTAGCCTCCTCGTCCAACCTCCCGCAGGTGGCTCCCTCAGCCTCCCTCTCTCGGTTCTTGCGCGCTTTGCTCCCATTCCAATGCTTAGCGCCACCCGTCAACTCCACAGCACCGGGTGGTGCTTTTTTTTCCACGCCGGGCGGGAGGAAGGGGGAAGCGGTGAGCTTTAACTTCCTTGCGGTTACGGCGCAGGTTTAATTTGAAAGGCAACACACCGGGAAGGGAATGTGGAAAATCAACGGCGGACCGCCGCGCGCGCAATTCGGGCATCGGAGCCGCGCCGCGGCGAGGAGACGGAGGCCGCAAAAATGGACGGCCGCGAGCGGCGGCGATGGTAACTGTGCAAGTGGCTGGGAAGAGCGGGCGGGCGCCGGGGGGCGCGGGGGACGGCCTGGGAGGGGAGGCGGCGGCGCCGTTGATGGGAGCGGCGGAGGCGATAGCGGAGGCCATAGCGGCGGGGGCGGGGAGCGGGGACGGGGGCGCCGCGCTTCACCTCTGGTAATCCCCGAGCGCCGGCGGCAGCGGCGGGGGCGGGGCGGGGGCGTGGGGGCGGCGACGGTCGCTGCGCGGCGCGGGCGAGAGAAAGAGCGGGCGCGCGCGACGTCCTCGCGCGTTCTTTATGGGCGCGGCAGCTGCCGAGCGGCTGCGCGCCACCCGCCCCGCCCCTCTACGCCGCGCTCCCCGCCGCGCCGCCCCGCGCCGCGCCGCGCCGCTCCTCGCCGCCGCCGCCGGCGCGACCGTTCTCGTAAATCCGAAATTAACGGCGCCTCGCTGGCCTGCGCGCTATCTGCGAGCCCTCGGAGCGCTCCCTGCCGCCGCCGCCGCCGCCGCCCCGGCCCCCGCCGCCGCCCCGCCCCCCAGCGCCCGGCGCGCGCTGCATCGCTCATTACTCCCCGGCGCCGCCGCGGCGCCCCCGCTTGCGCCCCGCGCCCCCCGCCCCCCTCGTGCTCCCCTCGGCGCCGCGCCGCGCAGAGGGAAGACCGCGCTGCTTCGCTCCTCGCAGGCGCCCACGGCGGCGGCGGCGGCGGGAGATAAAGGCGGCGGCGAAGGGAGGCGCACGAAAGAGGCGCGGAGGGCAACGCAGCGACCACCCACGAAATATTGCAAAATACACGCGAACGGAAGATTGTGATAAATCCTATATATAAGAAAATACTCATTTGAATTAGAGATTAGAACAAAACTATAACATTAGGATTCTGTAAAGATTTTATAAAATGTTAAACTGAGTAGGAAAAAGAAAAAATATGTTAAAATAGAAAAAAAAGGAATGTAGAAAAAGACGTGATGGATGAACTATCGAAAGGAATGATAAGGATATCAAGAGATATCTTTGGAAAAATCAATCGAAACAAGGCAAGAGAAGCATTTCAAACAGGGCAAGAGAAGTATGCATCACAAATCGGAAAGGAAGAGTACAAAGAATGAAAGCAAAAGATATGCTTTTTTAAAACGAAACTCGGTGAAATAAACAAAGGATCTCCAGAAAAAAACAAAGGAAAGATATAGAAAGAAATTATGAGAGAAGCAAAAGGTCGAGGAGAAAGTAAGAGTTCGCAAAACCAAAGAGAAAGATACATAAGACAGAAACACGACAATTAAGGAAGATAAAGAAAGCAAAAGATGTATTTGGGAAGAATCAAGGGAAACATAAATTTCGAACTAGAAAACAGACACATGCATCACACAGCAGCAAAATGAGAGGAGGAAGAATGAAGGCAAAAGGTATGGTTTTCTAAAACGAAACTCGGTGAATTAAACAATAAATCTTTAAACAAAACAAAGAAATGACATACAGAGAAATTACGAGAGAAGCAAAAGGTCGAGGAGAAAGCAAGAGCACGTCAAACCGAACAGAAAAGTACAAAAGACAAGAAGAACTCGCCGGTTAAGAAAGATAACCACACAGCCTAAAGGATAACGAATAAACCCAAAGCTGCGACGCGAAAGAGAAGGTGGGCTGAGGGGGCGATGCGCCCGCGTGCAGCCGCGCTCAGGGGTGTGGTGGGGGCGGGGGGGGAGGGGAAGAGAAGCGCAAAGCCAGCGCAGATACGCACGCGGGGCGGGGGCGGGGCGGGGGCGGGGCTGTGCGGAGGGTTATCTTCCGCGCGGCCAACGCGAGGGGCCGCGGGGCGCGAAGGGACGCGGTGGAGGACGACTGAGTCAGGCTTGCGTGCGCACGAGGGTGTGGGCAGTGATGCAGATGAGTAGGCGGAGGAGGTAGACGTTTGGGAAAGGAGGTGGATGGGGAGGGATGGTGATGGACGGTGAATGCATATGGGTGATCGGAAAAGGTACGTGAGCGAAAAATGGGCGTAAAACAACGGGGGATGTGGATGAGAAAGAGGGATGATCGAGGATGTTGGGTAAGCGGGGGAGGTTGTGGAAAGGGGAAAGGAGGGGTCCGAGGAAAGATAGAGAACGAGGAAGGTAGGTGCGGGTAATGTTTGAGAAGGAGAGAGATGGAGAGGGCGTGGGGCGGAGTGCTGAGCCGTGCTGCGGCGCGTGGTGTTTGCGGTTGGGGTCTGGTACAGATGGGAGGCGCCCGGCGCGCGGGCGAGCATACAAGGAGTCGACGCGACGCGGTGGCGCTCAGCAAATGAACGAGCTAAGGTTGACGTGTGCGCTTGTAAGGGGAAAAAGTGGGCGGGTGAGCATGCGGTCGAGCGGGCGGATGGGTGGACGATTGGAGGAGACGGGTGAATGAGAGACGATTGGCGATGAGTGGTACGTGAAAGAAAGCGAGCAGGCAGGTACGTGGGTGAGTGTGGGCCGGGTAAACGACCGGTTGAGAGCGAGTGAGGGGGCAGGTGAAAGGACAAGTGAGCGGGTGAGTGACGAAGGCCTGTAAGCGGGTGATCGGGCGGAGGTGCAAGCGGGTGAGCGCGTGGGTGAGCGGACGGATGAGCGGACAGGTGGGCAGACGGGTGAGCGGACGGATGAGAGGATGCGTGAGGGGACGGGTGAGGGGACGGGTGAGGGGACGGGTGGACGGGGACGGGTGAGGGACGGGGTGAGGGGACGGGTGAGGGGACGGTGAGGTGAGGGGACGGGTGAGGGGACGGTGAGGGGACGGGTGAGGGGACGGAGGAGGGGACGGTGAGGGGACGGTGAGCGGACGGGTGAGGGGACGGGTGAGCGGACGGGTGAGCGGACGGTGAGCGGACGGCATGTGGGGACGGGGGAGCGAACGGGTGAGCGGACGGTGGAGCGATGGGTGAGCGGACGGGTGAGCGGACGGGTGAGCGGACGCGGCGAGCGGACGGGTGAGCGGACGGGTGAGCGGACGGGTGAGCGGACGGGTGAGCGGACGGGTGAGCGGACGGGTGAGCGGACGGGTGAGCGGACGGGTGAGCGGACGGGTGAGCGGACGGGTGAGCGGACGGGTGAGCGGACGGGTGAGCGGACGGGTGAGCGGACGGTGAGCGGACGGGTGAGCGGACGGTGAGCGACGGGTGAGCGGACGGGTGGAGCGGACGGTGAGCGGATCGGGTGAGCGGACGGGTGAGCGGACGGGTGAGCGGACGGGTGAGCGGACGGGTGAGCGGACGGGTGAGCGGACGGGTGAGCGGACGGGTGAGCGGACGGGTGAGCGGACGGGTGAGTGGGCGAGTGAGCGGGCGAGTGAACGAGCGAGTGAAAGTGGAAGGCTGTATTTCACGGGAGAGGAGGTGCAATGGGGTAGGCGCATCGGTGCCACGCCAGTCAGACGATCCACCGCAGTCGCGTCTCAGAAGCAAGGAAAGCGCGCGCGGCGGCCAAACATTCAATTACGCGCCACCAAATCGCGTTAATTTCTTCTCCAACGGATTTTTTTGCTGCAAGGGAGTGAGCGGAGATGGAAAAAAGGGAACGCGAAGCATTGCGCCGTAAGAAATTATTCTAGGAGCAGTATATTTGAGATCGTTTCGCGGTCTTAATTCTGAACTTTTCATGTATGGAGGAAGTGAATCAATATTTGATTAATGTTGTTGATATAATAGTTCTTTTAATCATTGTTTTACGAGTAATTAATGCATTACTAGGTCGGATAATGTTAAAGAGAGTAATGATAATTATCAATACTTATTAAACATCTCTCAATACATTTCAAATCTCACATGATCTCTATAGCTAATGATTTTCATTTACCGTCGTCTATCTTCATTTACCATCATGACATTCACCACTTGAGATTTACTTTATTACTTCTTCTATTCTTTCGTCTCCAATTCCTTTCCACAATATCTACCAGATTTTTAATGAAAGTTCTATCAATTTTTATTTTCACTTTCATTAAATTATGTTTGCTGCACTATTCCCTCTTTTGTCTACTCTATACTCTAATTTCTTTGGTATTCTTTCGACATTTTTAATTGCCTTTTCTGCTTTGGTCTACATCCATACTTAACGTTTAAGTATCACTTTCGAATCGTTTTCATATAAAATTCTTTATCATACTTACATCAAATTTGAATGAATTTTACTGGACACTATTTTATCCTCGGTAAATTGCTTCTGACAATTTAAAAAATTAATATTGCAAGGCAATTCACATGGCAAATGATTAAAAAACTAGGAACTAAAATAATGTTATTATAATATTCTGTATAGGTTATGTTATTATTTTTTATTAATATTAACCTGAACTCTGGAACAACATGCATACAAAGAATGCAACAGAAGCGAGACAACGTTTTGATCTTAAAATTTAAATTTAATAGAAAATTATATTTAACATGGTGAATACAATGTGCCAATGCGCGTCTTCGTAGAAATATTGAGTTAAACACTTCTTTAAAAAAAAGAAACATATTTCTCATCATGGCTCGTTCGTAGCACATCAGCTTGGGTATTAACTATTCAATATCTTGTGCAGTCGTCCCAAGATCTGTATGCGGCCCAAGTTGTGGCAACGCGTAGTCAGTGAAGTCGATGGTGATGGTTAAGTAGCAACCGCCTTCTTGTTCTTAAGAACAAGTTGCGAATTTTTCATGATTGTCGTATTCCAGGATCTGCGGCTCGACGGGAAAATGGTAATCGTGAAACACCTAATTAATAAGAGATCATTCTACGCTACAGCTATAGTTATATTTGGTTGTATAATGTTACCACATAACAATATCCAATCATTTATGGTTCGCTAAACGCCCGAGTATATGCTAGAACTGACACTCGTGACAACTGTCGCATAAAAAATATGACACACTGCGATGACTCGGCTACCGGAGCAACATAACCAGCGAGTACTGCCTCCACCGAGTGGCCGAGTCGAAGTGTCCTGCCTCGCCCACGCAACATTTTATTATCATCTATGAGATACTTCACTAAGAGGAAGTTACTTCCGATAAGGCGAAATGTATTTTGTTATTCGGGAATATTCTAGTCTATCATCAGACTGCATTTCAACAAATATTTTTTTTAAATAATAATAATTATTACAACAATAACGAGTATTATTATTATTATTATTATTATTATTTCTGAAAATGACGTACGCTCGACGGCAGTTAAGCAAAAAAATGGATACGTTCAAACATAAAAATTAAAAGAAACAAAACACATTGATATAGAAAACACAAATACAAATAAACAAAAAAAAGAACACAAATATATATATAAAAATATGCGCATTAAAATGTGGACTTCATACCCACTAATTTACTTAATTACCCTGCATTTCTCTTCACTATACAAACATTTCTATATTAAAGGTATGTAAATATATGCATTTGACTCATGCTCGCACTTGTGTTCACCTTTTCATATCCTGAAAAACGTCATTCCACTTTACTGCACTCTACACTTACGTTTTTAAGAACCCTCGAACACACAACTTGCACATTTTGGGGAAGAGTCACTAGTACTTCTGCAGGTAAACCCAATCAGCAATGGTCCGATTTACAAAGTTGAATTTTCCTATATTCTTTATTTGTATTCTGCTTTTGATTTTGGTGTGTGGTCGCCCCTGCTTAAGAAACATGTCATTTTAGATCTTTCACTGACTTGACACGGAACAAGCAGAGATACCGCGGCAGCGATAGATTTTGCACAACGACGCTCGATTTAAAATATAATTTTAAAAAGTTAAATTATCTGTTATGGACGTTATGCTATATTACAATCTTTGATGACAAAGTAAACAATATGTGTGTACTCATATTAAATTGATATAAGTGTATACTGAATGTTGAGAGTATTCTCGAACTTTTCAATTAAGTTGATAATCTTCTCAAGCAGATAATAATTTCAAAAATGTGTCCCGTTAACTCAAAGACACGTACGCTTACCACAATTTGAAAACCCATGCCAAAGGCAATATCTGGTAACTAGCAAGTGTTCTCGGGAAAACACCAAAAGCGACGGAGAGGCCACGACGAAAGCCCTCCTTCGCCAGGGGCTGGCAAACAAGGCTCCACTCGAGCCCTCGACGCCCGGGCCGCAGCGAAGTATTGAAACGCGATAAATCGAAAAAACACGTACTATATCCAAACACGCCACAAGCTCATAAAATATATATCGATATTTTTTATTTGATTTGCATCAATGCCACTTGAGAATTACACTTTTTTAATCAAAGCCAGTTGATACTATATGAAGATACTTTCAATTTAAATATTCATTATTTACACTATTTTAATTTTAATTTTTGTATCTTAAAATAAACAAATTTTGGTGCAATATTTAATATTTATTTCATATTTTATTAGAAATGTGATAATACAAAACGTATCTACGCAACTGATTATTCTTTGTAACGAATAGACCGATTAAACACGACAATTATTATAATTAATATTATTATTATTACATTTTATTCCAGAATAAAAAACAGCCGCAGATGAATATTAACGTTACACCTTCAACAAGATGTATACAATGCAAGAATAGGTTGCTTAACGATATTGATTACAGTAATTGCAATAGTTATATTAAAAACAAATAACACACAATTCCATTACAATGACTGCATATTTTTCTGCTTTTTCTTCATGCTGTACCCAACAGAGTAGAAATGTTTTATCTCCTCAATAGGAATGCTAATCTACCTGCATATAAGTGTGTGTTGCTCTTACAAAATAGTTCTGAAATCTCTGTGACCTTGGGAAATTCAAGAAGAGTTCATGCAGAACGTTTCGAGTGCTTAAAAACATTAAAAGAACTGCAAGACATTTTCAATGTGACGTCAGAAGTGACATAATCCATAAAAATTTGTGCTGGAAACGAATTCAGAAACGACAATATTCACCAAAATCTGCGTTTGAAAACAGTCGCTAGAAAGGAATATAAATGTACTTCAACCCGAAAACAAAGCTTACCTCACATATCTCTTAACAAAGCACACATCAACATATCTCTTAACAAAAGTAAAGAGATTCGACGACTGAATAAACTACATCAAGTGATGTTGGGAGATAACATTTACACGGAAATAACAACGTGACCGTATTAAGACCATAATTAGTACATTAGAACGTACATAAGTTAAACGGAAAAGTTTTAAAAATATAAAGATAAAATCTAAATAGTCTCTCTTCTAAAATCCGTAATATAATGTCAAAAAAACATGCTGAATGATTATTTTCTGCCCGAACATGTTATTATGCATAATTGCAACAAACAACTAACTAATTTGTATAGATTAAAATAATAATAATTAGAATTCTTTACTTTTTCTTGATTTCATTCACCATTTTCTTCCGTTAGTCCATTAGGTTTGCAACTTTCTCAGTGTTCATATTTTTCATTGTAATGATAAGAAATATATATATATATATATATATATATATATATATATATATATATATATAATATGTAATGATAAGAAACATTAATTAACATTTTTGATTAATTTCTTTATTTTGATTCATTAAACCTATCTCAAATATGTTTTCAAAAAGTTATTAAGTCTGACATTTTCTGAGTAAATACAATATTGTATAATATTAAATATGCAATAATACTTCAATTGCATAATAATAATTTGATTACTTTTGTGTCTGAGATTCATATGATAAAGTGATATGCTTTTTGGGAAGTATTGATAAACAACTTTTGGCCTTTTCTCATTACGTGTTGATTACATTTAGCGTATAATAGCAATGATGAATGGTAGAGCAACTTGTACGAGGGAAGAAACGAGTTGAATATGCTAGACCATGATAAATATGGTGATAGGCGGAGATAATGGTGTTGATGGATGAACAAGACGCAATGGAAATTATAAAAAAGCTCCACCATGCCGTATTTGTCAATCGCACCTATCCGAATAAAACCGAAGCAGATGTAAATAGAAGGAAGTCGAATTCGGAAAGAAGTTTGAAAATGGAAAAGAATTCAAAATAACGAAAAGTCGATGGTAAATAAAATATGGTATAAATGAAATGAAATAAAATAGAAGAAGAACGAATAAACAATGTCTAACAACGCGAGAAAACAATACATAGGAAATGGATAAGCAATGTGATTAGGCGTGTTGAAGAGTATAGTATTTTCTAAGAAGTATTAAATTTGCCAGGTCAGGTAGAAGAACTTCCACTAATTAGGCCGAGAGGCGATACCGTTGGCGACGTGCGAGCCTCGCGTCCGCACTTGTTCCGTCCGGCGGCGCGGGCGCGCGGCTGCACCCGCGGCGCGCAAACAAAAGGCGAATCGGCAGCCATTTATTAGCACCTGCCATCGCGGGGGCGGCCGGCGCCGATCCATCCCGCCCCGCCCCGCCCTGCCCCGCACCGCCCCTCAGCGCCGCTCCGCTCCGCTCCGCGCCGCGCCGCACCGCGCCGCGCACCAATTTTCATCCGCCCCACACTCCCCCGCTTTATACTTCTTTCGCCTTAGTTTTTTCGCGGGCTTCTTTGTCTGCACGATTGAACGGCGCCCTCCGGCGTCGCCCCCGCGCCACCTGCCGCCCCCCGCCGCCACGCCCCTCCCCGCCCCCGCCCCGCTCCCCGGGGACGGCCGCTCCGGCGAGCTTCGATCCGCCCCGCCCCCGCGCCGCCCCGCGCCGCCCCCGGCAGCTGTCTCCCGCCGCCGCCGCCGCCGCCGCCGCGCGCCGGTCCCTGGCACCGCCGGCTCCCGGTCGTTAGGCGCCACCCTCGCCCCCACGGCGGCCTCGCCTCCGCCCTCGCTGCCGCCGCCGCCGCCGCCGCCGCCGCCGCCGCCTCGCCAGGCGCACGCTGACCGGATTTGGGGCGCGACCGCGCGCGCCACCCCGCCCCCGTCCCCGCCGCCACCCGCTGCCCCCCGCGCCGCCACCGAGGCCCCGCCGGACACAAAAACACTCTCATTACGGCGGCGGCGGCGAAGGCGGTGGGCGGCGGCGGAAGCTGCGGACGACGAAGCGCCGGGGGCGGGGCGGGGCGGGGCCGGAGGGGCGGGGCGCGCTCCCAGCCACGGAGCCTGCGAGGCAGCCACGGAGCGAAGGCAGCAGCTCCAGCGGCAGGCTGGGCGAGGAGAGGAAGCAAGAGGGCCAAGGCAGCGGGAATCAGTTCAATAGGGAATTTAAATTTGCGCGAAAGTTTGCAACCGATGATACATAAATATGCATATGTCCAAAGAATTATAAAATTGATGTTGCTTAAGACAAGTTTTAGACAAAAAAATTAAATAATAATGTCAAATAATTCTGCAAAAACTGTTCTAAAAGTAATATGCGTTTATGTGCAGAGACGTAAAGACAGAACATTTTAAATAAAAGAATGTGAATACACGACGGAGACACTAGCTTTAAGACTTGTTGTATAGCTGTTAAATGTCTGTTCTGACAGTTACAAAAATAGCATATAAAATGTGATATAAACATAAAATATGAGTAGAATTCATCACATTATCAACACATTTTCACTTACTATGTGCCAATGACAACGACTATTCAATCGATTGATTGCTAGATATTTATAATCAGAATGTCAAATTAATATGCAATCAATCTGTAAATGATCAAAGAAATTATAAACTTATTCAGTACAGTAAAGTTAAATATGCGAAGTAAATAGTAGTAAGTGAGTAAAACACGCTAATGAAAGATTAAATGCTAGTAATGTAGTTAGGATTCACAAAAAAAGTATCGAGAAAGAAGTCATGAACAACGAAACGTATTCAAATTTTAAAAAAATGCAGGAAATGAAGTTCTTAAAAATGTATGTAGAAATACTCAAAAGGTGTGTATATTGAAATCTTTTTGACTACGTTTACGTTCAAAACAATTTTAAATCCTACAGAATGCTGAACGCTGAATTAACGTTTTTTAGGTTTTTAGTTTTAGTTAGTAGCGTTTAGGTTTTTCCCGTACCGGAACTTGGAAGTTGACAGAAAAATATGAAGGCGGTTGAGCTGGGGGCAAATACGAACAGAGACGTGGTCACAGGAATGAAACGGAGAATAGAGGAGGAAGAACGAAGACGGCGAAGGGGAGTGAACGGGTTAAATATACGGGGAGAAGAGGAAAGTCGGAACAGTGGAGAAGTAGCAACAACATGGCAAAGACGAGGAGGGCAAAGCTGAGTCACGCCAGACAAAGTAAGGCGAGGGAAAGTGAACCTGAAGAGAAAAGACGGAATGAGGGGAGAGCTCTTGAAGAGGAAGACTGAGTCTGGGGGTTGAATTGGCGGAGACAAAATTACGAGAGTTGAGAGACAGTTGAGAGCAATTTAGAGGGCAAAGAAGGAAGAAAGCGGCGAGGGTGGAGAATAGGTCGAGGAGAGAAAGCGACACGGTAGGACTGAGTTGGGCTAAACGTGGCAAAGCAGCGAAGACCGGGAGAACGGAGCCGAAGAGAAGGAAGAGTAGGCGCGGGAGAGGGCTTGACCTGGAGGGCAGAACTTGGCGCGGGAGATGCGCTGAGCGGGAAAGTGTTGAGCGGGGGCGTCGAGCAAGAGGGGCGGGCGGCGGCGGTGACGAGCAGCGGTCGAGTGGCAGCGGGCGCCCCGAGTAAGAGGGAAAATAAATAATACCCCGCTTAATTAATAATACAGCGCCGTCGGCTCGCGTCGCGTCGGCCACGGGCGGGGGCGGGGCGAGGCGGAGGTGGGGTTGGGGAGGGGAGGGGAGGGGCGGTGGAAGGGGAGAGGCGGGGGAAGGGGAGAGGCGGGGGCGAAAAGGAAGAGGGCCAGGGGAACGGGGGCGAGGGCGCGAGCGGGAGCGTGGGCGGGAGCGTGGGCGGGAGCGTGGGCGGGAGCGTGGGCGGGAGCGTGGGCGGGAGCGTGGGCGGGAGCGTGGGCGGGAGCGTGGGCGGGAGCGTGGGCGGGAGCGTGGGCGGGAGCGTGGGCGGGAGCGTGGGCGGGAGCGTGGGCGGGAACGGGGGCAGGGCAGACAAAGGTCGGGAGGCAGCGCCCCAACCGGGAGTACAGGCTCCGTCTTCTTTCCCCCCACTTATTAATGGACGCAACAGGAGCTGTCCCCGACAATGCGCAGGCAATATGAAATATCTGAATGAGCCTATCCTAGTTGAGCAAAAGTACCGACTCCAATTTTAGATAGTGAGTAACTATGTATTCTTTAACGTTTCTTAAGTATTGAAACGTATTTAATATAACATAATAAATATGTACTTTTGGAAAGGAACAAGTCTTAGACTTTTTAAGAAGATGAAGAATAAATATGTACTTCATGTAATGTAACTTCGAATGACTGAAGTTTCAAAGCAGAGCCAAAAGCAATGCAGCCACATACGTTTATATTAGAACATAGGTTCCTGTTTCGTTTTATTTGATCACCGAGTAAGTATTGGTAAAAATACATTACCTGAAGTGCAATCAGGATTGAGGGAACCAAAATGTAAATAGAACACAAAGAAGAAAACTATACCCCCATTAGTGCTTCTTCGCATCTCAGAACGGTCTATACAACTACTCTAGAAAGAAGTCAACCAGCAACGAACTAACCAGAAAGTCCTGGTGTTTGACTTCCGACGGTGGCAAACTTTCGACGTTAGCTATGGAGGTAGGTCGCATTCAGTCGCAGTCTGGAGGATAATTCTAGCGGCCGGCTGCTCTGATCGGAAGTTTTACGTTTTCCTTCGGTCAATAACAGGCGAATGCCAGAGCAGTACTCTAACAAACAGGCCACGGAACACACGCGATCTTTCCTTTTTATTTCCATGTCCTATCCTCTTCCCTTACCCTCTCTACTTTTACATGAACTACACTACCACATATGTGGAGACACCACTTGGGAGTTCAGTGCTTTATCCGCCCTGGGTGGTGCCCCACTGAGGGGAGGTACCTGAAGGTTGAGGACCCCCGTAACCCGTTACATAGGTCGACGCCGAATCTCACCATCCTGCAGTGAGGAACATTTCCACCTCCCGCGAAAAAAACATTCACTCCACAAACGGGACTTATGGCCTTAGCCGTGGACGTGTCCAGAAGTCAGTAATCAATCAATTGCTGTGCAAGGCGATGGCAAGTGTTCGGAGCGGAGTACAGAGGGACGTCTCCAGAATGGATGGAATGTAAATAAAATTGCTTCCAATTTACAATTTAGATATAAACAATTCATTTTCCTGATTATAGATGATCGTGATCAATACGCGGCTAATGCAGAAATACTTCAGCCTGTAGACATATTTTAAGTAAATGGATGAAATTTCTAGGAGTTTCTCAAAGCTGTAAGTAAATGCAATAGGTTTGTTTTGCAGAGGAAGAATTTTCTGACTCTAGTCTACAAAGTTGATTAATATAAAGTCAATGATGAATTTTAAAATATTTATCATGAATACTTCTAATCTTCCAGCTTTTAACCGGTTTCCGCTCAAACACGTTGTCATGAATTTGATGTGATGACTCTAGGACCTGTCGGAATATGACTAGTCGCAAAGAAACAAAAGAAAATGTATGATTACTTTTAGAGTTGACTTTTACTTTTATATATGTGCTGTACAGATCTGAGCTTAATGCGAAATATATTGGCCGGTGTAATAAGACCTAATTAAAGTATGCATACGCGCATTATAAATTCACTTACAGTATTTCGTGTGAAGATTTTTTTCCTTCAACGTAATCCTTCCAGAGTATGTTTCCTTAATGTTATACTTCTCATATTGTCATAAAGTAGGATGTATACTTAGTTCTTCCCAGATAAAAAACGATTTCAGAGATATATTTTAGCACTCGTAATAGAACATTGCTTTAAGCGGCCCAATAGTTAACCTACCTCAGCGCCAGACCTGAGGAGGCCGGTTAAGAGAAAGATAACTACATGAAAGACTAGTAATTTTCATTAGCTGAATTGCTTAATTACTTTTTCATTGAAATGAATATGTATGTGTATATATATATATATATATATATATATATATATATATATATATATTTATGACATTTTATTCACGCCCACGATAATATTTAACGTGTATAATCAATTATTCGAAATGTATCTCGTTTTGTTTCCGTTATAAGCTAAGAATAAATGAGAAATCTTTTTTATTATTAAAAAAAGTTTAGCTTGAACATATGCATTCGATTAATAATGCGAGACCAAGTATTTAATAATTGTAATTCTTATTTAAAAATCCAAAGAGAAGAAATGATAAGTTAGTCTGTTGAAGATTAAATTCCTACGTGAATGTACTTGATAATTTATAGTAGAAAGGCTTTAATGTCCTTAAAATTCTGACAAAAAATAGGCAAATATGGATTCAGTTGGTGAAGAAAAGTATGAAACGTATTTCAATGTCATACTTTTAATATGAAGGAGAATCAATTTTACCACCTGTATCTTGAAGTCTACTCAATCAGAACATAATAAAATACGGCTCTTTGTCGACCCTTCTAATGCATACGTGAAATTCACTAAGGAAAAATTCAACTTCGCCCCAAGGCCTCAGGCGAGAGCTCATGCCACGAGAACACCTTTCACATGACGCCAACCAACGAACCCAGCCACCTCACCGAACTGTAATTTCAATTTTCGAGGAATTATTTAGAAACAGGAGGTTGGCCTGAAACTCGGACGTCACGCACAATGCAAAATATAAAGGCGTTAATTAGGAAGTCGCGTGAAGCGATAACGAAGGAGACAGGTATTCCGCCGCCTACGTGACGAATGGTGCTAGGAAATGCTGGGCCACGTGCTACGTCGCCCGAGTGGAGAGGGGCTTCGCTGCTCGTGGACAAGGCGGGCGGGCGGCTTGCAATGAGTCGCGGCGAGAGGGCGAGGAAAAGCCTGGACTAGGGGTTGCGAAGGGAGGCAGGCGATGCGAGTGGTAACGGAAGGAGCGGTCACGGATGGGGTTCGTGACGGCTAGAGGCGGTGACGCAAAGGGACGGTAACGGACAGGGACGGTGAATGACAGAAGCGTTGACCGACAGGGGTGGTGATGGACAGGGACGGTGAC
>BLKR01007491.1:0-36437 GCA_011170035.1 Teleogryllus occipitalis
CTCTCTGCTTTAATATCTCGCAAAGATCTTAGCGTCCGGCTTGCTGGGTCAATGGGTCACGATATATATAATCCTTATTACCTTTATAATGGATTATAGGATCCGCAGACTATACCGCGCTGCTGGGAATCTGAAATTAGAATGATTCTAATTCCTAGTTCATTACTGTTTGGATTGACTAAATGAAAGATCACTTTCTTTTCTAAAGAACAAAATTTAACAAAGTTTATTGTTACCTTTTTGCAAACAATATAGTGAATTTAATAAATGATTTTGATGTTAGGCCTTTTATTAAGATATCTTTGAATTTAGAGTTTTATACCGCGGTTAACGTATCTATTCTTCGTTGATGTCCCTCGAAGACTTCTCAGTCGAAATATCTTGCGAGCTTGCCGTAGTCCAAAGTTCCAAGAAATCCTCTTCTGCTCCTATCCAAGATGGTGTCAAACTATCAAAATTATCAGTCCTGATTACGTCCTATGACATAGTCCCGAAATCTATAACTCGATCACCACTCCCGACAAAGTTCCAATTTATGCATCAATATTACTTCCACATGCAATATCTGCAATATTATTTACTGTCCTTAAACTTTCACGATCTGAAAACCCGACTCTGACTATCTGCACTCCACTCGCTCCCACTCACAACCTACGATCCGTTCAGACACGCGATGCCGGTCAGAATGAAATCTTCCTGCTTGATTCATCCGCGAAGCTTCCTATTAAACTCCCTTCTTTTTTTTTCATAACATTTGACCGTCATTCTCTCACCCAGCCAATCCATGCGTTCGTTATATTTTGGTGTAGCCGACCTTTCGATCGTCTAAACTTCTTAATGCATATTCCACCATATAGTCTTCAAATAAATGTTAGTTTATATTCATGTGACATATCGGTATGTCACAGCTTCCCCTCTCCAAGCGTCATTTGGTTTGCTACAACCTAACTAAATGACAAGACTAAAACTGAACACTTTCTTCTTGCTTCTTCACACTAAACGACATTAACACTTTACACTTTGCACTGCACTAGGTCTTGTTTCTTGCTGCCTTAAAACTATTTACATTTTCCTTTCGGAATGTGCCAACAATAACCATTCCACCAGGTATTCTAATAACCGTTTCTGCCTAATATTTGCTCCCCATTAACTTCATTGAATACCCATACACATTAAATTAAACTCCCTACACAAACTGACAAATACACATAACAACAAAACAATAACAAAAGAAAAACTATTACTCCTAATATTTACAACTATTTACAAATCTCTGTCATGACCAGAATATTTAATCATGCGTGTCGTCCCTCATATACGGCTTCATGTTCCTGTAGTTATATGTTCCCATTTGTCGTCCGTTTTTATCATTCAAAATCGCAGCATTCTTGCTTAATACTTTACAAATTCGGTACGGACCTTTATACAACGGGAAAAATTTATAAAATAGCTTCTTATCCGCTGACGACACTTGAGGTACTCTAATTAACACTTCATCACCCTCCTTATACTCGCCTCGAAAGCATTGCTTCTGTTTTAGCTTTCTTTTGGCTGCTGCCTCCCTCAAATTGTCATAAATTATTCGCGTATCTCTCACATCATCTGGGATCCCACTTATTTCTGGTGGTATCCTAATCCTTCGAAACGGATCATTTTTTTCTTTCCTACCCATGTGGACCTCTATAGGCGTGCTTCGCGTGCTCCCATGCGGAACATTATTCAAAACGTAGTTCAATACTGGAACGGCCTCCATCCATCGGTTATGGCTTTCCGAAATGTAGACTCTAAATAAACGCGAAATCTCCTTCATAATTCTTTCGCTGGGGTTAGCTTGAGGATTCCGTACCGTCGTGTAACATATTTGGATACCAATTCTTCCCATGTCTTGTTCCCATTTTCCACTAGTAAATTGCGTCCCCAGATCACTAATAATTTTTTTAGGTATACCGAATTCTTCAAAAAATTTGTGGCATTGCGTAATGCAACTCTGTGCATTCGCCTTTCTAATGGGGTATAATTTTGTGATTTTAGAAAAAACATCCATTATTACTAACAAATATTGATTCCCAAATTTGGATTTCGGCATTGGTCCATAAAGATCCACAGCGTATATTTCCTTAGTTGACGTAGGTATTATCGCTTTGCTGCTCCCCTCATACCTTTTATTGGGCTGTTTGGTTTTCTGACAGACGTCACACTTACTGATTTGCTTACGGATTTGTCGCCCCATGCCTTTCCAATAGCATTTTGATCTTAGTATTACTTCGATTTTGTTACATCCAAAGTGGCCGAAATGTTGATGCGTAGATAGAATCAGTTCGCGCCTATGCGCTTCTGGTATCCAAATTTGATACTGCGTCCCTCGTTTCCTAATCCGATGTAATAATACCCCCTCGTACATCTTCCACATTGAAAATTTCGGATCATCCTGCCGTCGGTCGTTATCTTCCGCCGAAAAATGCTCAATTATTTGCCTCCCCACAGGATCCTCTCTTTGAATTTTCGCTAATTCCTCCTTCGTCCATTTCGGTCGTATTTCCGTTAACTGGATAGCATTAATATCGGGTTCCACACTACCTTCCTTTTCCTTTATCCTGATTCTCGATAAATAATCGGGCAAAACGTTATCACGGCCTTCACAATATTGGATGTTAAAATCAAATTGTTGAAGCCATAGTGACCATCTCAACAATCTATCGTTATTCAAATGACTTCTCATTAAGAAAATTAGGGCCTTCTGGTCCGTAATGACGGTAAATGGTCGTCCAATTAATATAGCCCGTAATTTCTGCGTAGCCCACACGATTCCTAAAGCTTCCCGTTCACTGATAGTAAAACGTCGTTCGCCAAGAGTCAAAACACGACTTTCTAGGGCGATTATTCTCTGCTTATTCTTTTCGTCGTATTGGAACAACACAGCTCCCATGGCAAATCCACTACTATCCACTTGTAGATACATTCTTTTGTCGAAATCTGGATAACTGATCAAAAATGTCTTCTCAAATAGTTCTTTTAATTTTTTAAACGCCTCTTGACATTTTGCATCCCACGCCCATTTCCTCCCCTTCTTTAGCAATTCTATTATTGGGTGTATTATTTCTGAATAACCTTTGCAAAACCGGGAATAATAATTGCACACCCCAATCAATCTTCTAACTTCCCTTACATTCCGAGGTCGTGGAAAATTCTTAATCAATTCTTTCTTTTTATCTTGCATCGACATTCCTTGATCCGATATGACGTGCCCCATAAATTTTATATTCCTCCTCCCGAATTGGCATTTTCCAATATTTAATTTTAAATTATACTTCCGAAAGATTTCGAATAGTTTTTTCAACTTCTTTAAATGTTCAAACATATTGGTAGAGAATAACACAATATCGTCGACGTACATGAGAGTAGTTTCCTTTAGCTCATCCGGTATTACATCGTCCAAATAACTGATTAAAGCTGCGCCACTATTCTTTAATCCAAAGGCCATCCTCTGAAAACTATACGTATTGCCTTCAAATGAAAAACTGACAAATTTTTGCGATTCTGGGTGTAGTCCAATTTGCCAGTACGACGCAGTAAAATCCAGTCCCGTGAATATCCGAGCTCCTTTTACCTTCCACATCATTTCATCTAATTTCGGCGGTTTTTCATGACGAGCGATGGTCTTGCTATTGAGTTTCCTAGCATCCACACAAAATCTGATCTTATTGTCTTTCTTACGAACTATCACTATTGGGCTTACATACGGTGTCATCGATTTTTTTATTATACCATCCTCAAGCATCGTGTTTATTTGTTTACGTACTTCGCTTTTATATACATGGGGGATTGGATATTGTTTCAGATTAAAAGGTTCCTCATCCATCAATTCAATTTTAAATTGATATCCCTTTACCGGCTCCCTTGAACTTCCAAAAATATCTTTATATTCATTGACTAACATTTCAATTGCTTCACTAGCATCTATTCCGTTTTCGTCGACCGCGCCCTCTGCTGCCGCGTGGATCTGGTCCCTGGTCTCTTCAATTTGTTCCGCAATATCGCAAATACACATATCTTCGCCCTCCTGGTCTTTGATCCCTAAACAATGTTGTTGCCCTTTGTCACCTCGTAACAATATACTCCTGTTACCTATGTCGACCTTGGCGTCATACATTTTTAGGCCATCAATCCCCAAAATAATTGGACGAATCAAATTCTTCACTACAATTGCCGGAAACTGAATTGTCATCCCTTGGACTTCCACTTCCACCCAAATTTGCCGACTTCTCGTTTCGATGCGCCTTCCATTAGCTGTCCGAATATCCAAACTCCTAGTGGGTAGCTCCTCAATTTTATTTCCCTTTTTCTTTAACTGCTCATATAATTTTTCCGACACTGCACAAACATTAGCACCTGTGTCAATTAAAATGTCTACAGGTATATTCCGAAATATCCCCTTCAAAATTAAACACGTGCTATTCTCCGCCCGTTCGTCCGTATCTTCCCTTAATAAATCTTCCGCCGATACTTCAATGCTATTCAACTCCTTAAGAACCATCACGCCCTCATTATCATCGTTCGAAGTATCCCGCCCATTTACTTCGAACACTGGGAGTTTTCCTGTTCAATCGCATTAATTTCCACATGTTCCCGTTTATTGTCCTCTTTGAACCTCCGCGGATACCCGTTTCCTGTCTTTTTATTTTCCATTTTAGTACTATTTCCCCTGTCATCCTTTCTTTCTGAGCTATAATTTCCTTGGCGGTTGTAATTATTCATTGTTTTTCCCGTTCCATTGTTATTCTCGTTCCTGCTTTCATTATATTGATACCAGATACTACGATCATAATCACTATTCAATGTCTGGTCGAATCGACTTAAACGTTCGACTAGATCCTCAGAATCAATAGGCATGGAGTTCCACAATAAATTTTGGATATTTACAGGCAACTGACGAATAATAATTCTAATTAATTCATTGCTATCCATTCTGTCTTCGCATGCCTTGAATGCTGCTATTTTACGTGTTGCGAAGTCACACATATTCTCGGCTCCACCCTTCTTATACCTTTCACTCATTAATTTGTATTTTAGATCAAACTTGTGGCTTTCGTTCCAATATCTTTTTAAGAATTTATCCTTCCATTCCTTATAATTAGTCGGTTCCGGTACTAAAGAGGTCAACCAATGATGTGCCTTGGACGACATGGCTTGTTCTACTATATGCAATTTTAATCTTTCGGGGATATTATTTATCATAAAATAATTCTCTAATTTTGAAATAAACGACCACGGTTGTTCTTTCATATCACCATGAAATTTTAGGTGGCTTGGTATTACAAGCGCCGATGCATTCATTGCTATATTTCCCTGCGAACGTATGAATTCGTTTTCTAACTGTTCAATCTTGTCCTTAATGTCCGACATGTATTTCCCAGATTCAGATTCTTGCACCATTTTAATGTTTCTAAGTCCCTCCTGTATTCGTTTTTCTAATTTACTATCCGAATTAACTAATTTAGATTCTATGTTTTCAATTTTTTCGCCATGTTGAAGCGACATTGCGTTTAAGTTATCTACACGCGATTCGACGATTGTCAACTTTTCGCATTGTTGGTCATGTAAATGTCCCAATGTCACAACGCTCTCCTGTAAATTATTAACTTTGGAATTAATTTTGTCGCCAGATTCTTTTAATTCCCTCTGCATTTGGTCGACTTGATTATTAAAAGACTCAATTTTACAATGAATAATATTGAATTCAGCCGATGTATCCACCCGTAATTGCACTATTTCCTCGTGTATTTCCTGACGAAAATTCTTCAATTCTAATGACATTTTCGATGTCATTCCTTCCAATTTAGCGTTATTTTTTTCTAATTTAGTATTAATATCTGAAGTAATTCCCTCTAATTTAGTATTATTATGCTCAAGTTTTGCGTTCATTTCTGCTAACATTTTAAGAATTAAATTATTAGGGTCCATATTTCCTAACGGTGCAGCCATTATTTCTTTTTCTTGTGGTTCAATCTCAATAATTTCACGCGAGATTTCTCCCTCGGGATTAGTATTAGCAGACGCCATATCATCTACATTAACATTCTCCATACGCAATTTTTTGCTCCTAGTATCCATTTTGAATTCTAATACAAATTAAAATCTCTCTGTTAAATTATTTTAAAATCACACCAATGAAATGGTCTTGGCTCTTTCTTATAACTAACAATTAATTTCAAATGTCAATCCATAAATTTCAGATTCCCTTTGGATCACTTTATTATAATTTATAAGACTAATTTTATCCGTGTCACCAATTGTTATAAATTATAACAAATTATGCATGACGTTGGCGCGCCATTTTGAGATATACAAATTTTCTCTCTACTTTAATATCTCGCAAAGATCTTAGCGTCCGGCTTGCTGGGTCACTGGGTCACGATATATATAATCCTTATTACCTTTATAATGGATTATAGGATCCGCAGACTATACAGCGCTGCTGGGAATCTGAAATTAGAATGATTCTAATTCCTAGTTCATTACTGTTTGGATGGACTAAATGAAAGATCACTTTCTTTTCTAAAGAACAAAATTTAACAAAGTTTATTGTTACCTTTTTGCAAACAATATAGTGAATTTAATAAATGATTTTGATGTTAGGCCTTTTATTAAGATATCTTTGAATTTAGAGTTTTATACCGCGGTTAACTTATCTATTCTTTGTTGATGTCCCTCGAAGACTTCTCAGTCGAAATATCTTGCGAGCTTGCCGTAGTCCAAAGTTCCAAGAAATCCTCTTCTGCTCCTATCCAAGATGGTGTAAAACTATCAAAATTATCAGTCCCGATTACGTCCTATGACATAGTCCCGAAATCTATAACTCGATCACCACTCCCGACAAAGTTCCAATTTATGCATCAATATTACCTCCACATGCAATATCTGCAATATTATTTACTGTCCTTAAACTTTCACGATCTGAAAACCCGACTCTGACTATCTGCACTCCACTCGCTCCCACTCACAACCTACGATCCGTTCAGACACGCGATGCCGGTCAGAATGAAATCTTCCTGCTTGATTCATCCGCAAAGCTTCCTATTAAACTCCCTTCTTTTTTTTAATAACATTTGACCGTCATTCTCTCACCCAGCCAATCCATGCGTTCGTTATATTTTGGTGTAGCTGACCTTTCGATCGTCTAAACTTCTTAATGCATATTCCACCATATTGTCTTCAAATAAATGTTAGTTTATATTCATGTGACATATCGGTATGTCACAATATATATATATATATATATATATATATATATATATATATATATATATATATATACACATACACGCATACACACACACTTATATAGTAGCGGACTTGTCCAGAGCGTGAACCTCATATTCGGTGAAGAGTCAAGTCAATGTATCAAACATCACTTACATCACTTGGCATTTAGAGTATGATGACGTGGAAGTTGACTGTCTGATGTAAATATCGAGGAATAATGTGGTAAAACGCTGAGAAAACGGGAACATTCCGCGGAAATATGTTGCAATCCGGTTGACTGCAACTAAATCTGTGACGATTAACTAAGATTTCTTTAACAGACAACGGAAAATAAGTAGCTTATAAATTAAATAAGTGAATACAAATAAATAAATAAATAAATAAATAAATAAATAAATAAATAAATAAATAAATAAATAAATAAATAAATAAATAAATAAATAAATAAATAAATAAATAAATAAATAAATAAATAAATAAATAAACAAACAAATAAATAAACAAACAAATAAAATAAATAAATAAATAAATAAATAAATAAATAAATAAATAAATAAATAAATAAATAAATAAATAAATAAATAAATAAATAAATAAATAAATAAGTAAAATTTGCTTGGAGACCTTCGCCCAGCCATTGCCTCACCGGCGCCCACCGTGATGCTGGCCTGGGGGGGGGGGCTGCGCATGCCCGTACGCTTAAATGATTTACAGACGTCGACCACTGCGCCACGCCGCACGGCGCCGCCGGTTCACAAGCGTTAATTAGAAGCAGCAAGGCGATATTGTGGCTACACAAAGCGGCCGAGCAGAACAAGAGGCGGCCGCCGGGCGCCTTGGAAGCCCCGAGAGGCGGTGAGGGGTGGGGATGGGGGGGGGGCGAGAAACGGCCACGGCGACCGGGCCTCGTCGCGTTGGCCTCGAAAGACGCGGGTGGAACGGGGCGGGGCGGGGCGGGGCGGGGCGAGGCGGGGCGAGGCGGGGCGGAGCGGGGCGGGGGCGGGGGCGGGGGCGGGGGCGGGGCAAGCTGTAGCGGCCCGCTGCCGGCGCGACCAGGTGCGTTGTACATTAACAGGTCTTGTTAATGAGGGCGGCTATCGTGTTTTGCTCGCTGGAAGATTCCGGTTGAAAGGAGGATTAAGGAGCGCCCTAAGGGGATTAGGATGGATAAGCGAGCGATAGCGCGGGAGGTGTACAAATAAAAATGAGCAATGTAATTGCGTGGGAGAGCGTGTAATTTAGGAGTGTTCGTTTGTATAGAGCGGATAAGATGTTTCAGAAGGGATTTCAATGTTTATGAGCTCAAATTTTCAGGAAGTTTACTCTTTTCACGACCTAAGTCAATTTGAGTTATTTCTGTACTTTTGAAAACGAAAGTGTTGAATGCCATGAATTAAAAGTATACGCGTCAGTGTACGTAACCTTGGTCAATTCATACAGTTAGCTTAACTGCCGGAAAAGCAGATTTATGGTAAATGTCTATAGAATTTTACGTTTGCACCTTTACGATAAATTCACTATTTCAGTGAAAAGGCTTTCAAAGACCAGAATGCATAAATGCTCTTTTATAAATTCAGCTCAAATTAATTTCTCGCCCTTAGTTTATAATAAAATAAAGTATTGTAATCGTGCGCCGAAAAACAGCAAATTTGCGACAGAAAAACTTAATACCAGACCCTGTTTGCGAAAAAGTCGATAAATTGGATTACTATAGTAAATTACTTCTAACACGTGTAGTCAGAATCCATGAGTTGTGGGTTCTTGATAACAAAAAATAGATTGACAGCAAAACCTTGACCGTCCGTCCATCTGTAGTCATAGCTAGCGCCTAAACCATTTAGCCGATTTTCTCCAAAATTGATACATCCCCGATCGATGTAAATGAACTCGAGACCTTTTGAGTTTCAAAAAGATTCTTTGATTTCTAAGATTACATTACATGAAGTCTCAAAAACGTTTTCAATGTTTTCTCAAAAACGGCTTCAATTTTTTTTCTTTAAATTTTCAAACCACAAAATTGCAGATAGAGATTTTTGCCTAAAACATAATCTGTTCTAAAACTTAGCCATTTAAAAAAGCTTATGTAAATTTGTTTGAAAAAGTCAGTATCTCTTGCGTAATTTGCGGTTGAAATTTAAGTAATTTATAAAAAGAACATTTTATTCAAAAAATCTTCCAATTATTTCTGAGGATTGATCAACGAGTGTTTCAGAGAATGGCACATGTCCCATTTTTGTTGAACTTTTGAAAATTTACTAATGTAGAAATAATACGGGAAAGTATGTGCAATTGTAGCCCAAACAGGTTTTAAAAACCAACGACTTTTTATCTCCTTTGAACCGGTGTCTAAACAACAATCGTGGCATTTTTTATATACTACGTTAATTCTGTTTCTTTCCATTCTGGTACTCAGTGTACATCATTGTAATATTAGACGCCGTCTTATGTAGAAAGATCCCGTCGTGGCACTCCGCATCTTTCTTTCTTGCGTTATTTGTGACGAGGATTTGTGTGCGCTGGCCCGCTCAGCCGCTGGGGCTAAATGTCACAGAGAGAACACGGAGCGGCGTATGGCGTGTCATGGACGCACCCCGGCCCGCCCCGCCCCCTGCTCCGCCCCACACCCCTGCTTCTCACAGCCCTACCCCGCATCGCCCGCCCCGCCTCGCCTCGCCCCGCCCCGCCTCGCCTCGCCTCGCCTCGCCTCGCCTCGCCTCGCCTCGCCTCGCCTCGCCTCGCCTCGCCTCGCCTCGCCTCGCCTCGCCCCGCTCCGCCTCGCCTCTCCCCACCTGGCCCGCCCCGCCGCGCCCCGCCCCGCCCCGCCCCGCCCCGCCCTGCCCCGCCCTGCCCTGGGCCCTCCCTGCCTTCGCCTCTGCCTCGCCTGCCTCGCCTCGCCCGCCCCGCCCTGCCCCGCCTCGCCTCGGCCCCCGCCCTGCCTCGGCCCTTCTGGCCTGCCTCACTGGCCCCTCTCCAGCTGGCTCCTCCACAGCTGGTCCTCACGCCTGTCCCTCCCCGCTCTGCCTCGCCTGCCCTGCCCCGCTCCGTCCCCCCGCCCCGCCCCTCCGCCCCGCCCGGTCCAGTCTTCAGAGTAGCTTTGCTCCCACGGCTTCCCTCCCCGGGAAGCGGATTATGCCGCACGGACAAAATATGAACCATGCCACGCTCTAACGGAGTGATACTGTTTTGCATTTTTATGAAAAAAATACTATACAGCACTAAATATCTGGAAGCTCGGTGAATTACTCGCTCGCGGAGACTCCTGCACAAAAGAACACAGCGGATGGAAACCACGGTTCGCTTGTGTACGAAACGCAGGCAGTGGGGAAATATTGATGAAAGCGAAGAGAATGTTTTCAGTGAAAGGTTTTGTGTGTTTCAGTAAGTGTAATGTTTTGCAATTCAGTAATTGGATTCTATGGGTTCCATTTATTACACGATAAATTCAATTGGAATGTTAAGTTAAGTGGATGATGAATGAAAAACTTTGGCAATTGCTTGACTGATTTTAAGAACAAATAATTTCAATTTTTAGCATGAATGAAAAAGTGTTATTAGAGTTCAAGAAATAATCATTTTGTCGTCCATATTCCTTTCCATCAATAACAATGTTCATCTCAAACTCAAGTTACTGTTTTTTAATCAAATATACTGCAGTCGAGTGAGATTATATAATGGTATGTTCCGCGTAGTGTAAACTTTTCAAAATAAGAATAGAAGTATGCGGTACGTAGAAGGCATTACCAGAGCACCTGCTTTCAGACAGTGGTATTGCGGGTTGCCTAAAGTCATAAGCATGGTGCTTTGGCTAACATCGGTTTTACACTACATTTTCGTAACATTATGTTGTACTCTATGCTTTATAAACTAAGACTGTATAAAGTATGATTACAAGGAAACATGGTTTTGGTTGTTTTTAATTGACAGTCAATCTTTTTCTTTGTAACACTTATAGTGTCCGATTAGAAAGTAACTTGAATTTTCTGGGCAGCCAAATTTCTGGATTTTTTCTTTAAATTAAAACTAATTATTCTTAACTGATTTGTCACATAATCTCATTAACTTATTTACAATAGAAACACAAAATTTTAACGACATATTAAAATTAATAGAATTAATGTTTATCAGGCGCCATTTGTCCATTACTTCGTTTTAAAGCTCAACAATACAATTGTATTTGGTTTTGGCCGTTCTGTTTTGTAAGTTGCAACCGAATTATCGAAAGCAGGTGACATTAGTGGGAGTAAGTGTGAGGTTACGCCGACCTGATGGCCGAGGTGGCTAAGAGCGAGTACCTACTCAGCGCTTCGGTCCGAAGGGTCGCGGGTTCGAGTCCCGCCTTGGGCATGGCTGTTTGTCCCTTGACTTTGTGTGTGTTGTCGCGGAGGGCCTCGCGTTCTGCTGACCCCAGATCAGAGGAGCCCGCAAGTGTTTGTCTAGTGTATGGTCGAATATGCGTCCCTTCGGGACGTAAAGGGCAACCGGCTGTCGGCTGGATAAAGCCCTAGGAAAAAGTGTGAGGTTACGCATGATCCAAAGATGCATTTTCATCATGAGCTTCTATTTGGCGAAGTGAATGAACGGAGATTTTAGGTTCTAAGAATGTTTTTAAATGCAGAGATAAGTAAATGTACATAAATACAATGTCCAGCAGTTAGTGTTATATGTCCCCTTACAAAGAGTTTTCAGTAATCATTATAAATAGCCCGTTTGCGATGTACTACGTTTGTACTTTCATGTAGATAGCGGGATACCCCAGAGTAGTTCACTCCACAACGCATATGTACATATCTCGGTAAATATACATTTCAAATACATATATATTTGCACATGTAATGCTTTCCTGTTGCAACTTTTCTAGAGATCTTTGAATTGTGTGATATAATTGCAAGGATTCGGACAATTTGAATAATGTTATATGTAAGTGTTCATTTCTTCCAAAACGTCATTTTGTTATTATTAATAAACTTTATTCATTTTTCAGTCCACTATCGCTGACTCGGTATTTTGTTCTGCGAGTTATCATATCACTCTACTTTCTATATAAAAAAAAGCAATCTCTGCAGACATATTTTTCTGTTTTGCTATTGCCTATGAAAATTGATTAGTTTACGAGAGTTAACATTAAAAGATTTCTAGCAAGATGAAAGGAAATTGGCAACCTTTGAAAGAAATATACTTTTCTCAGATATACGAGCAAAACATACCTAATAATTATATTTTGATGAGTATTTTAGAAGTATATTTTTTCTCTTATCGGCAACTATGAACAAATTTATGAATAGAAAAGGATGAATGTGTGACAATAAATTATTAATGTATAATAAACAGTGAGTTTGTCCTTTGTGCATTTATTGTAAGAACAACGTTTTGGAGATTCAAGATTTAAAATGTATTTTTTTTATTATCTTCTATCCATCATAATTATTTATTATATGTTTTAAATCTATTCATGCGTCCGTAGCCGAAAAGCCTTTCGATGTTGCGACTCACAAATTGGTAAGTTTAATAAGTTGCCTTCTTCGATTCAGTGACTTTTTCTTCGCTCGCTTTCTTTGCATTTCCAGGGAAAAATTCAAAGCAGAGAAAATTGTATAAAATTCTTTGCATGCGTCCGCCTCATACAAACTCAATCATCTGAGTCTTTTGGGAGCGAGCGCCTTTTAAGCCTGGCGTCCGCCCGCGGCCTCAGCCGGACCCTCGCTTCGCTTCCAAGTAGCTCGGCCGCGATTTGCACCCTTCCAAGAAGCCCCCGCCCCGCTTCCCTCTCCGTCACCCGCCGGCGCTCTGCGACGCAGAGTCTCATCCCGCAAACGCTCACGTCACCGCAGGCGAACTGTCCCGGTCCAGCAATAGCTCGCCACCCTGCTGTGGCCATCGCCACCCGCCGCCTCCCCCTGTCTGACCCTGTCTGACCCCGTCTATCTCCAACTGCACATTCGAGCATGTGATCCGTATCTTACTTCGACCTATGTGTATTCAAACTGATTATCATAAATCGATCTGACAGTCTTTCCCCTTTTACCCCTTTACTATCATTAGTTGTGTCGAAATGATAGTCATGATGCATTTTATTTTGCAGGTCCGATAGGCTGCCTATGTAGATCTAGGCAATGTAACTTTACGTATGGGATTATTTATATTTTTTGATGTGGTGTCTCGAAAATACTTCTCTCTAAACTCAGGAATAACGATACTTACATTGGAAATAACATATGCTATTGTATTCTGCAAACATGTACATGAATACAGTATGTATCAGTAAATAAACAAAGTCCAAACCCAAAACAACATTAACAAAATATAGTTCTTAATCCCTCATTGTTGTTTTGCATCTTACATTTTTCTATTTCCCTCCCTGAATGCATGCATGACCATTGACTTCTTTCAAAATATTAAATTAATTCATGAAATTAAACAATGCTTGATCTTCGTACATTATCTCATCTTTGAACAGAATTCCCCGTTGTTTCCTTTCCTGTTGCAGCAGGGCAGCACTTTTGACCGTCGCTCCTCATTCGTTCCCTCTCCATTTTGCTGTTTAATCCACACAAAACTGTCCGTGTTTTATAACCGCACTCATATTTCCACATTTACTTACGAAATTTCCTGATAATTCTAGTCAAACATTCCTTCTTAATTAATAACGCAATCAGCCGCGTTAAGCACTATCGAGTAAAAATTATAAGTCCCGACTTCACTTCAACAATAACGAAAAATCATTGTTTCGTCTCTACCTCCGACTATCACTGGATTTACGTCTCGTCTGCCAGTTCGATCATCCTGCGCCCCTGTCGACTGTTTTTAGATTATTGCACAACTGGCACACGAATACGTATCTTCCGACTTGTATTGCGCATCTTATTCGATAGCTCGGATATCATTTAATTCTCATTGGTCACTTGTGTTACGCGTTTCATATATCTATTCCTTGGTTCTTGTCGAAACATTTTATTAAAATATTTTCATTCTTCCCATAGAATTTTCTCATGTGTCCATTGTTTCTTAAATCTGTTACAATATTTTTTATTTTCCCCATTGGTGTTTACATACTCTTATATTACTGTTTACATGTTCAAGTCTGCATTCGTACCCTTCTCCATTGAATTCTTGGCTGTCCGGGATTAGCCGCGTCATAGTCGATGGAGCAGTATAGCTCAGGTTGATGGATACAGCAATATAGCTCTGAAGAAGGTCACAGCAAGATGGCCGAAACGTCAGCTCCATCGACAATGACGCGGCAAATCCCGGACAGTCAAGAATTTGACGACTCCGGCCGCGGAAGACTACGACTCTACCCTTCTCCACTCCATTGTTGCTATCGTCGTATTTACTTTCGTTTGCGAATTACTTTGTTTATACTTAAGATTACTAGTAATTATCCATTCCACATGGCCCACATGAACTGATGCTTCTGACCGGGAGGTTCTAGGGTTCGAGTCTCGAGGGTGGCAGGATTTTCGACTAGATAGCTTGGTCGAATCCAGCCGGTGTCGGGAGAAAAATACCAGCAGCTGGCTGCTCTGATTGGTAGTTTTTAGTGTTATTTTTTCGATCAACACCAGGCGAATGCCGGAGCAGTACCCTACGAAACCGGCCACGGACCGCTCGCGATCTTTCCTTCCTCTTCCTTGTCCTATCCTCTCCCCTTACACACACACACACACACACTTACACTAACATGCGCTACACTACCACATAATCCGGGAGACTGGTCGGGAGCTTAGGGCTTGTCCCGGCGGGTGTGGTGCCTCGCTGGTGGGAGAGTCCTGATTAGGAGGAAACCCCACTAGCCGACGTTAGGTCGGCGCCGGATCTCACCATCCAGCGGGGGAATATCACCGCCATCTCCCGAGAAAACATGCACTGCTCTAACGGGACTAATGACCAAAGCAGTTGACGCGCCCGGAAACACGAAAAAATCAATCAATAAATCAATCAAAAAAGCAATCAAACTCTTTTTCTCGCCTCCATTGCCAACGCTATCCGTCTTTCTCTAGCAAGCACCGCCTCATCCGGCAAATATTTCTGTTCTCTGTAGCAATCACTGTATGTGTGTTCCCATCACCCCACCACCTCAACAGTCACGCTTTCCTCTTCGTCTCCTTAGGCAACGCTATTCCTCTTTTTTCCCCAAATAATCAGACACAGACTAACTCGTCACCCCATCTCCCTGGCCATCTCTTGAGATCTTCTGTTCAACCACCGCCTTAACGTTCAAACACTTTTCCCTGTCATCTTAGCCAGCACTATTCCGCTTTCTCTAGCAAACAGCGCCTCAACAGTCAACCTTCTCTTTGTCATCGCTATTCTTGTCCCCGGTCCCGTCAACGACCACGCTCTTTTTCGTCCTCCATCGCTATTCCCTTCTAGCCCCTCTCCCCCGCACCATCCCACCTCTCAACGGTCAAGCTCTTCCCTTCATCTCCGTATCCATCGCTAATCCTGTCTGTACCAAACCACCGCCTGGACCGCCGAACTCTCTTCTTGGTCTTCTTGGCCACCCACGGGCCAAACTCGTCTGTTGCCCTCGAGGCCCCGCTCTCACCCGCAAACCGCCAGCGGCCCCTCGCCGCCGGCCGAGGAGGCGTTTGCTTCCGGACGGAGCTCATTACCGATGCTCAAACAGCGGCCTCGCCCCGCCCCGCCCCGCCCCGCCACGCCTCCCCGCTCCGCCTTCGCGATCGACTCCCTGCCATTCGCCCAGTCGGACGGCGGCCGACACGCCCCGCCCCGCCTCGCCTCGCCTCACCCCGCCCCGCCATGCCCCGCCTCCCCGCCCCGCCTCGCCCCGCACCGCACCGCACCGCCCCGCTCCCTTCACGACCGTCTCCCAGCCCTTCGCCCAGTCGGACGGCGGCCTACGTCGCCGGCCAATGAGCGTTATCGTTAACACGTTCCCTGACTCTATTAAAATATTTAAGTGAATCTGCATGACCTAACAACTTTTTTAATAATAATAATGCTCTTGTGATATTCTCAAAAATGAAAATATTTTTCGCACGTTTCAGTGTATTTCTAAATTCTTACTGTCCCAGCAAGAGCAAACCACAATCCGAAAGACAAAAGACGGGGACAAATTTAGTTTATTGTATGGAAGCTAGAATTTATATTAAATTTTAGATAGAATATTCTCTCCCTGTAGCTATTAATTAAGCTCAAAGACATTGGCATAAGAATATAAGAGAAGCCACTAACCAAAATGTATATTGTCTACTGAGGAAAAAAAATTGAGTTTGCTATGAAATCGTGTAGTTTTTAATACGCTCTATACACTCCTCCTTTCAGATTTCTTCAAAACGATTTTGATTAATTGTGTAAATAGTATTTTGAAGAAATCTGAAAGGAGGAGGAGGAGTTGATTAGTTCCTCCTCATATGTCCCATGCATATTAATAAATCCCCGCCTCATAGCTCTACTGTGAACGCGATGCGCAATGTTACACTTGTCGTCGACCATTTTGGACTACAGTGGGTCGTGACGGGGCATGGCTTCCGATAAGGGGATAGTTTCCACGCGAATGGGATCGGTACTTTCAAAGCAGCTTCCTGAAATCTCTTTGCCGCGCGGTGGCGGCGGGCGAAAAGCCCCAGAGCGCTAGAAGTACGGAAGAAAGTAAAAACGCTGTACAGAATGTAGAGTGTTTTCGGAGTTGTTGCGGTCTGACATACTTCGGTCCGACGTACAAGACATACATTTGTGTGTGGGAGATGCCGAAATAATTTTGTATCAAAACGGGACCAGCCAAACTCCCAGTTTCTCGGAGTCACTTAAACCATCTGAGTTTAGTCAGAGCTTCATTGTCGTTGCATGTGCAGTGACTCTGACCAGGAGGTTCAAGGTTTCGAATCCCAAGGATGACCAATTAACCTGCAAAGCTAGGTCAAAGTCATTCCTTGTCTGGAGAAGAATTCTAGCAACCACCTGCTCTGATCGGTAGTTTTTCACGGATTCGCCAATCAATAATAGGCGAATGTAACATAAAGAACAGGTCACAGATGGCGCGCAATCATTCCCTCCTCTTTCTTTTCCTAGATATTCGTACACTACACGTAAATGTACATTACTACAAATATCGGGAGAGCAGTCAGAAGTTTTGAGCTTGTTCCGGCTGGATAAGTGCTTTGCTGGAGGCGATACTTAGAGGACGAATTTCTCCCATGCCGACATGTAGTCGGCGCTGAATCTCACCATCCAGCAGGGGAGGAACACCGTCACCTCTAGGTATCCCGACGGTGCCAGGATTTTCGAATCCGCTTGTCAGCTAGGTCGATTTCAGAGAATTCTAGAGGTCGGCTGCTCTGATCGGTAGTTTTCCGTGGTTTCTTCCATCAGCTCCAGGTGAATGACGGAGCAGCACCAAACAGACAACGGACCACGCGCGATCTTTCCTTCCTATTCTTTGTCCTATCCTCACCCCTTACACGTACACTTACAGTAAAATGCACTACACTACCACACATGCAGGAAGACCGGTCGGGAGCTTAAAGCTTGTCCCTCCTGAAGCGGTTTCCCGCTGGTGGGAGATACCTCTTTGAGGAAAATCCGCTTGTCGTCAGTAGGTCAGCGCCGGATTTCGCCATCCAGCGAGGGAAGATCACCTCCACCTCCCCATGGAAAACCATGCACCACACTAACGAGTGTAACGTCACCACATGGCGGCCAGGGTTTCGAACATCTTTCGAAAGTGTCGAAGAGGGCGAGCAGAGGGGAGGGCATCCGGTTGGCTAGCACAAAGACTGTTAGTAGCTTTTGTCATCTGGAAAGGGAGCCATTAACACTCCGGGACGCAAGTCGGCCGGGCAGAGGGTCCTGACCCCCCGCCGGCGGTCAAGGGAGGCTGGCTGGCCATGTGGTCCCAGAGCCACCCGCACGTGCCGAGAAGCTAGGGGGTGGGGGGACATGACCACCAGAAGCTAGCTGGCCGGAAGGAGGAGTTCGTTGAGAGATCGCCTCGCGTGCGGACGCAACTGCGGCCCGTTGGCAGTAGTACATTCCTTGGACACTGCGAGTGCGTAGCACCGGGTGTCAGGACACCGGCGCGGTAAAGCGTCTGGGTGGAGGATGCACTAGCCGGGAGATGGGAGCAGTGTGCGTGGAGTCACGGAGGTAGATTGCGAACGTAACCCCAGAGCTGTAAATACTGTATAATATTCTGTAAATAAATATCATTATAACTAGAGCTCGTGTCTGTGTAGTCATTTCGCTACCACGACGCCACAGCTGACACGCCACAGTTGACATACTCGGAATCACTAACAGCCAACCATCCAGGTATAAAAGCATTCACTACACGAAAGGGACTAATAATAGCTGGAAATGCCCGGAAATATCAATCAATGAGAGATCTCTTATAGTTAGAGATGTGTTGTGGGTAGTGAGTGGGTGGAAGCTCCGTGCCCGCAGTTTCCCCAGTCTGGATGACACCCAATAGAGTACTGGATTCGTCGTGGCAGAACACCCATCTGCCTTCGAAGCAAAAATTGATGACGGACTTGTACCGAAGCGTAAGTTTAGGGCTGCCGAAACGTCCTCATCCAGATGAAGGGCTGATTCAAGAATATTGCGTTCGGGCGCACGTAGATGGGAGTTTGACGGTGCTTCCTCGCATGCCCAAAAGAGATGAGGATAAATCTAAAAGCTAGGAGCCCACTCCTCGATCTGAAAAATACCCGACACATAATGAGGCAGCGTATTCAACTGCAGGATTATTCTGAGCACAGAGCGTTTTATCAACTGAATCTCTGTATTCCCTCTGCTACCCTTTCTACTACTATCTCTCTTTCTTTCTATTTGTATATATCATTCTTGCGTCGGGCGCTGAACAGACACGTACTATTAGTATCCCCGAGTATTTAGAAGTGGCAAGGTGAAGGCATGCTGTATAACTCCTGGAGAGGGATTGTGGCGCATTGTTTTAAATACTACTGTTCACTACTATTAATTCACCTACAATACATGCGATGAAACCACACGACCGTTCAAATGACTGAATTAAGTACTAAGAGGAATAGACGTAGTATTATTAGTGAACTGGAAAGGGGATGCAGGCATAATACGCTGGAAATTGTAAAAAATCTTAAAAACCTTATTTTGAGGTTGAGGTTTGAGAGCGGTTGAGGTGTATTTTGTGGATATTTTTGATATACTCTGTCAGTAGATATACGTTGAAGATATAGCAGAACCTAGCAACAATATGCTCGTAAACATTCGCGTCTCGTCAGTTCTGTGTGTATTTGAACGTTAGTGATACCTGAAAAACATTTCACCAAAACACCCCATTGTCGTTTTCTGGCAAAGTTTATCTTTTCCTCTTGAAAGAAGGTTGTAGAAGTGAAAATAGACTTATGCCGTGAAAGCATAACTTTGTTTATGCTCTAAGCAATGGTTTCAATTCGTACAAACCACAATTATATTGAAGTAACCTTTCCAAGTAAACGAAAAGTACAATGACAGATCAGATAGTAATGCACAAATTCTTTTTCTCTTCTGGTATTGCAACTTGAATATTGAAATTGCGCGACGAAGTGGTTGAAAGTGTTGTGGGCATTCCACTATGCGCTCGAAACCAAGCAGACCTCTATGGAGTGAAAACATTCTGGCTCCTCGGTACAACAAATTTCAAAGAGACGTAATCTGCGCGTAAAGTGCATGTGATAGTGGTCTGGGACATCTTTGGTGTGTGTTGCTGAACACGGAACCACTATGAATGCTACAGCCTACATGAAAACGTTGGTTAAGTTGCGTTGTGTCCTTCATGACAAAAGCCACAACATTAATGCTGGCGGTGACAGACTTCTCCATGACAATGCCCGTCGCCATATTTCTGCTCCTGTTCATGAGAAACTCGCCGACTTTGGGTGGGAGGTACTCCAATATCGACCATACAGCCTGGAGAGCCTGAGCCCGTCGGACGTTCGTCTCTTTGGTTCTACGAAGAAATTCCTGACCAGCAAACCTTTGTGACACATGCGGAAGTGAAATCAGTGGTGCGCAGATGGCTATACTCCAACCAAACGACTTCTACGAACAGGGCATATTGAAACTGGTACCACGCTGGCAGAAATGTGTTGTCAAACTTGGCGACTACGTAAAAATATAGGTCAAAGATGTAAGGTTCTTGATGATTTTCTGTGTTTTGCTGCCAAATAAATTTTTCGGTAACATAAATTATTGTGTTACTTTCCGATCTTCCCTCGTATTAAACTGCTGCTAACTAGCAAATGCCAAATAATACAAGCCACTGAGCCCAAGAACGAAGAAATAATGGTGCTCCTAATTATAATTCTTTATCATAATGGCTTCGCAATTACGAATCTTAGTCCCAACCCGAATGACTCGCTCTGAATGCCTTTTCGTAATCCAGTAAAGGAATGAATAAAAGATAATTACGGCGGAAGTTGATTACAGATGAAACAATCGCCGGCTGCCTTGCGCCGTCGCGTCGCGTCGCGTCGCGTCGGAGAGAGCGCGGCGCAGCCCCAGATCAGCCGCGCAGATAGGCCCTGCCGCCCCCTCTCACCCCTCCTCCGTGGACGTCTTCTGCGCGCCCCTCGTGCTCTCCCGAAGAAGCGCCGAGCCCCGCTTACCCGGGAGGCAGTTCCGACGGCTTTCTTGGCAGCGGGGGTGGGGGAGCTAGGATGGAGGGAGACATGGAGAGATGTAGTGGAGAATGCGGTGACCTTTTGGAAAAGGGAGGAAACGGTGGAGACAGTGAGGGAGGAAGAGATGGGACGGGGAGAAAGAGATAAACAGGAGGAGAGATAAGCAGAATCAGAGAAAGGGGGCGAGGGGGAAACGGGGCAGAGGAGTGGAGGAGAAGGGAGGATCTTGGGGTGGAGTCTTGAGAGGCGGGGTCTCGGGAGGTAGGGTTTCGGGAGGTAGGGTTTCGGGAGGTAGGGTTTCGGGAGGTAGGGTTTCGGGAGGTAGGGTTTCGGGAGGTAGGGTTTCGGGAGGTAGGGTTTCGGGAGGTAGGGTTTCGGGAGGTAGGGTTTCGGGAGGTAGGGTTTCGGGAGGTAGGGTTTCGGGAGGATTTTCTTGGGAGGGAGTCTCGGAAGGCGATGTTTCAGGAGGGGGTTCTCGGGTGGCGGGATTTCCGGATGGGGATCTTGGGGAAAGAGGGGGTCTTGGTGGAAGAGAGGATCTTCGGAGGAGTGAGGGGCTTACGAGGCGAGGTCTCGGAGAATGGGTGGAAGCAGAGGGAGCCGCATGAGGAGGACTGGCGCGGAGGGGGGTGGGGGTAAGGGCTGAAGAAGAGGTGTCGAGGCAGCCCCGAGGGCGGTCGTGCGGTTCAACGGGCGCGAAAAATCGAGGAGCGGACGGAGAGCCAAAGGGAGACGCTAACCGAATTAACGCGTCTCCAGCGCTGTGGTAATGGAAGGGAAGGCGCTGGAGGCGGCCGGACGGAACAAAGAGCGGGGAAGGGCGCTGCCCAGAGCGAAGCGCTCGTGGACGGGACGCACGAGGCGCCAGTGAAGGTGACGAGCCGTTGATTGTAACTTCATGAATGTTGTTTCTTAGAAAAACATTCCCGAAAATTGACATTAAATGATTTCTAAAATTAATTTGATCATAACGGGTTTGTGTTGCTTGTGAATTTGTACTACATAATTTATGAATTTGAATATTCTTTGCCAGAGTATCGGAGAACAGATAGATAAATTTATTCTGCAAATAACTACAAAAACTGGTGGCAGAATTTCATAATAATAATAATAATAATAATAATAATAATAATAATAGTAATAATAATAATACAATGATAATACAATAACAATATTACAAAAATAATATAATGACAATAATACAATAATGATATTGTGATAATAATACCACAATAATAATATACAACATAAATTATTAGTAAGCAAAAGAAATAACAGCAAATGTGAACCACAGCCACATAACTAGTGCATCAATTTTGGGTATGGTATTTTTGTTGTTTTGCACTTTAATTCATCTCACATAACCTCACTAACTTCACTAAGCTACTTTCCATGCCCGGTCCATTTCACTTATCCAATTTTCTCTTACCCGATATCCTCACTGAACATTTTACTGAACTCAACACTGCACTATAAGTACATAGTATATTTCTTATTCTGGATTGTAAATACAAACTAGATAATATTGTTAATATCAACTAAATTATATTCGATATAATCTATTTTCTAAGGGAACTTATTATCTAAAGATTTTTACAGAGCAAGGAAAGGGTTTAAAGATTGCGAGGAAAGGTTTCAAAGACTGAATTTGACAAGTATCAAAGGATATCGGAAGATCGAAAACGATCGCTTTTTGGCAATGAACAGGTAATGGGAATTTTTACTTAACAGATTTATATATGTGACATTAGGAAGAGTGCTAGCTAACCTTTTATGCACTTGTGCTTGGCAGGTCTTGTTCAGACGCATTCAAAGATCTGTCATGTACCTACCTCAGCCAAGACGCTCTAAGCTCCCGACAGGTCTCTCAAAATGTATGGTAGTGTCGTGAATGTGTGTGTGTGTGTGTGTGTGTGTGTGTGTGTGTGCATGTGCATGCAAGGGAAAATGGACACCTATGAGGAAGACAAGCTTGTGCGCTATCTGTGACCTGTTGGTAAGAATACTGTTCCGACATTCGCCATTCGTTTAGAATTAATCGGAAAAACAACTGAAAACCGTAAATCGGGGCAGCCGGCCGTTTCTCCTACAGATATTACCCGCTCCAGACAAACAACGGTGCTTTAGCTGAAGACAGTCATCAATGCAGCAAAGACACAGCTTTCCTCCGCCATACATCACTTGCAAGACGCATTGCACATTTTTAGGAATTGGACTTCTTCATGGAGATTTAATCTAAACCCATCCAAATGTGGAGCTAAAATATTCACTCTTCGGCACATCCACAATCCCACTCTCTATCTCCCACTCTCCCTCTCTCTGTATATATATATATATATATATATATATATATATATATACACATACATATAATGAAAATGTTCCTTGAAATCTTCCAAATAAACCGATAAAATATCTAGGAGTGCTCCTTGACCCCTGACGATCTTGGGAAGCGCACATCTTAAATAAATGTTTAAGATACTAGCCGCACTTTTTAAATTGTATATTTTAATAAACAACAAGTTATCTCTTAAAACAGATTTCTCTCTATTTAGAAAACTGCCAGTCGTCCCGTACTTATGCATGTCCGGTCAAAGGAGAAGCTGCCCTTTCCATGTGTAAAACGCTCCGATAATTCCAAAATAAATCCCTCGTCAAAGCGCCTTGGTGCGTGTGAAACAAGCAACTCCACAGAGAATTTGTTCTTCACACGATTGATAATTATATCAGTCAGCAATCACTTTTTTCTTACCTTACCATCTTCCTCTGAAACTTCCATATTCAACATAGGAAAAACATATAACCAACACCGAAGAATCAAATCTAGATTTCCAAAGCATACATTTTAACCCCCCTAAAGAGAAACACATGATTTCCTAAACATGCTTACTGTAACTTTTACTTTTATTCCTGTAATTGTAACCTACACCCGTATTTTTCTATTTTCATCGCATACAATGACTATTGATTATTGAGGTCTCCAGTGGGAGTATCTCGCTTTCCTGTTTGTGACTAAGTACTTCGCGTGTTAAGTTGCAGTTCTATTCACTCTCATGAAGCACTTGCTTCGCTGTATGAGAAAATGTAAAATAAAAAAAATATTAAAAAATGATAGTAGCTGCATTGCTCCTAGCTCTACAGTTATTTTCATAGAAAATGTAGAGCGAGAGAAGGGAATAAAGTAGAAGTAATAGAAATAGTCCTACTATTAGGAAATGTAGCACCAAAACTCGAGGTACTAATGCAGAAGGTGTGAAAAACGATGCATGAAACCTGTATTAAAAGCAAAATAGAGGATGTAGGTACAGGCAAAAAGGCTTTCGCGACGGCGCTGCAGTAGCAGCAGAGCAGACACTGTGCCGTCTATGCAAGTGGCTGCGGTGGTAAGGGCGGCGGCGGCGGCGGCGGCGGTAACGGTGGTGGACGCGAAGGCCGAGGCAATGGTGGCCTCTGTGATGGTGGTGGAGGCGGAGGTGACGGTGGGGGGATAGAGATAAAGATGGCAGCGCAAGTGGAGGCGGAGGTGGAGCCGAATATGATGGTGGAGATGGAGAGTGAGATGGTGGTAGAGGAGGAGGAGGGGGAGGAGGTGCAAGCGGATACGTAGGTGCTGGCGGCGGAGGCGGTGGCGGTGGCGGAGCGGAATGTGGTGGTGGAAACGGAGGTGGAGGCGGTGACGGTGGCTATGGCGGGGGCGGGGTGAAGCCGCGGGTGGAGGTGGTGACAGTGGCTGCGACTGTGGTGGCGCTGGTTCGGAGCGTGGCGGAGCGGGGTGCTTGCGGTGGCGATAGCGGCGTCGAGGCGGGGGCGGAGGCAATGGCGGGGGCGGGGTGGAGGCGGTGACAGTGGCTGCGACTGTGGTGGCGCTGGTTCGGGGCGTGGCGGAGCGGGGTGCTTGCGGGGGCGGGGACGAGGCGCGGGGACTACAACTGTCGCGGCGGGGGCAGGCGTGGGAGCGGGGCCCGCCTGCGAAGCGCGATACGTTTCAGCGTGTGCCGCCCCCGCCGGTGTTTAACCCGCTGGCGGCGGCAGCGGCGGCGGCGGCGCCTGAATGAGTGAATGAGGGAATTCAGGGAGGCGGCCAGAGCAATGGCGGCGGGCAGCTTGCGATAGCGGATGCCACACTGCCGCTACAGCGCCCTCGGTGCGCCAAGGAGCTTCTGAGATTTCCAGCAACGCGGAAGGTTCTCGATATTAAATGATACGGTGAATGCGTGTACGAGATATAATAAGAATATTGAGTGAAGAAACTGTGGGCGTTTCAACGAACCTCGAAAAGTGTCGATGTATATTTTGGACTAGATGAGTCGACTAGACTATTTTGGACTAGATGGACTAGTGTGTTAGCCCGTTGCACTCTAGCCTACTGCCAGCTGGAAATGTGGTTCTACACAGACCAGATTCTTCATTTATCATTATACCTGAATGCGAGGAATGTCAAAAATGCTTCAGAATACCCATACAGTTGCGGCAATTACAGGAATCGATTTTCGGAATGTGCGTCTGCTTCCCGTCTTACTTCTATAGGACATCATCACCTAAAAGCAAGTTAAATTGATTGAATTGAATTTGCCTTATTTTACGTGGCGAGACTCAGGCCATGAGGGCTGCTCTTCCGTCTGACCACGCAAATTCCGTTACACTCCTTTCACCAACCATGGGAGAAAGAAGGTATTACTTGGGCGACGAAACAGGCGATTTGAATTTAGCTCAGAGGCATCATTTAGGCTTGAGGATCTTTTACATGCAGTAAATGTACTAACATGGGACAGCCGGCTTTACTTCACCTCCGAAGGAAGGCGTACGAAGGATTTTTTCGCCCTTAAAAATCCACGGCTTCGGTCGGGTTTGAACCCGCAAACTTGGGTATAGCAGTCCAATACGCTAACCGCTACACCATCGCCGCCCCAAATATATATAAAATATAATAAATCTCCAAAAAATGCTTTCTTTTTGATTTTTTAAAATTAAAATAGGATACTAAATACATTATTGTACTGTACATACGCAATTTTATAAATATACGTTTCATACACAATATACTTTACGTTTTCAAATGTAAATTGTAAAGAATTTACGATTTATATTTAAGTGTTTTGTATCGTATGCTTATTAAATTTAATTTCATAATCGGAGTTACTAGAGTTAAATACAACAAATTTACTTTACAGAATCCAAAACCTGAAAATATTGCTTAGTGTCATTACGTATTTATTCTCCAAAATGAATTAAATGAGAGACATTTACAAATTTTGAAAAAAATACGACTCTTCACTGCGAACGTAGAATTCAACATGATTTTGAAAAAGTAATTGACATGTTTTATATTTACAAAAGTTTGTACATGAATGCTGTAAAGTACTATTGCAGGGGATTGTTCACACCGCCTTAAACTTAAAACGTAGTGCATCACGTAACACTGAATTTTTTTGTAAATAAACATATATGTTAAACTATTGCGGGACATTACGTCCACTCATTACTTATACTAATCACACATCACTCATATTTGAATTTAAAACAGTTAATCTTAGAACTCAATAACCTGTCTACCTTCCCTTCGCATAGTATAATTTCACAAAACGTCGACTACTTTTACGAGATCTTTTACAGCTCCCACTACAAAACGACGAAGGAAAACTACTTTGCAAATACACAGTGTATTTAGTCTTGAGGACTAATGAAAAATGACAGCGACATCCATTCCATTACTTAAAACATATTGCTAAAAGTTAGGTTTATACTATAAACCCTGTTATTAAGACCAATAGACAACAGAACTAGAGTCCACGACTTTTTATTCGAAGGGAAATTCACGAAATTTCTTGGAAAATTAAGCTTATATTTCTTTCTACACGGAAAACCTTTAGGGTTTTAAAAGTATGAATTTATCATCTTTACCTGAGTGAACGTTCCGTATATCCTAATTTGTGCAATCCCATATGAATGTGGGTCGTTGGATTTATTCTGTTTATCGTGATAACAATCTGTTGAAAAGCAACGAATGATATATTTTGTGTAAAATAATCGGAATATTACCGCAAATGTCAATTATAATTCCTAGATATGTCATTACTGCACGAACATTTCAATTCAAAACTTGTATGGGAATACAATGCCAAAAGTCAGAATTAAACTTTTAACTCGATAACTTCCGCATTTCATAACTTTTTCTACTTCCATTGTAGATTGCTGTTGTTTGATGGCTGCAACCCGTTACATAATAATAGTCATTTAGATACTGACTTCATTATTATTGACCTATCATAGAGAAGTTTACAAACCAAGTGTTGATAATAATTGAGAATAGTTCTAGTAAATGTTTCGTTCGATTATGTGCATTAAAATGTCATTTGATATTATACTATGCTTGTTAGTTTTAATTTATTTTATTATTAACTAGTGAGAACCCGTCAAAATTTGACGGTGTGATCTGAGATAAATGTAAAATACTGTGCCCAGACTAATGTTCACAATAAGTTGCATTGTTTGAATCTTCAGGGTATAAAGAAGATCTTCTGTGATGTGGAGTTCACAAAATTTTGAACACGTATGGCCCATGACCAGGTGGCAATGCAACATAGGTACCAAATTACACAAAAGAAAGAGCACTATTATACTGACGGATATTATTTCTAAAGTTTTTTGATGTGTCATAATCTCATATAAACAACTGTTTGATTTCTTCTGGCATATTACTCGAAGGTAAACTTATTTTCCCATTTAAGAAACACAGAGTAAACTCGTTTACAGAATTTCTCTCACATGGGAAGTACAAAGTAGAACAAAACTGACATTTCATAGACAATGACCCAACAGAAAACGAAATGACCTCACTATCACGACACACGCTGATTTTCTCTTTCCCTGCTCCCAGTCAATGTACTACGCTTGCGTCTTTTGATGCGCGTGGGCAAGGATTCTACATAACCTGTGAACAACTTCACTACTTCAGTACAACCTAATAAAACCCACTGTCCGAATGTTCTCTACAAAATACACTACAAAAGGAAATACATGCAAACTGTCATCACCACAATGCAATTATTACACTGAAACAAAACCTTGATGAATTGTGAACAAATCTCAACAATCAAAACAAAAAATCAAGCAGCGCCACATAAAGCGGCGGAGACTCACATCTATCGAGTCATATATATCAATTTTAAAACGGCCACCCAGCGCCCTCTGGAATTATAGAGGGCGCTGAGCCACCCTTTGAAGAAAACAATTGACTATTGATAAACGTACTATTAAAGAATGATTTAATTAATTAATTTACACCGTAAATGTTGGTGAATCAACACAAACAATATCTGATAACACATTTAGGGATCACATTCTTTCATTTAAAGGAAAAAATACTACAATCGGTTCAGTAGAAGTTCTAAACGAAGCCATGGCAGAATACCTAAATTTTTTAAATATATAGATATTTTTCGTGAAATATTATTTAAAACACATTGGATCGTAATTTTACTTTGATCCTATTTGACTAGTGCAGTACTCCCTCGCAGGCGGACTAATACTACAGCCACCTGCGGCAGCATGCGAGAGCTGGGTTAGGGAGCTGTCCGCTAGGTGTCCTTGGCTGAATCCTGCACGTCAACTGCCACGAAACGATTCAATGTAAAAGTTTAACTTATAAAAGTTGTAGTAAACGTACCGTATGAAACTCGATGTAATGGGTATTAATACACTCGTGTGAAGTTTACGATACTCAAACTTATCATAATATCACACTCTTATATTAATATCCATCATTACATCATCGTTTCATAATGTACTATTTATGAACTGTTTACAAATTATGTTCAATATTTTAATCAAAAAGATTCAAATTTGTTGCTACATTACTATTTAACGATGCAACTTCTTTTCATTATACTGAAAATGATATATTAGTATTTTTTTTTTAAAAAGTCCATCATTGCTATTTCTATTGTCAGCATCGTAGCCATCAAACGGCACTGCTCACCTTCATGCAAAGCGTCCGCAGCCATCACTTAAGTGTCACTGATACCACTGTTGGTGCGTTGCTTCCATTACGACCAATAACCTCACATCGATTCGAAAAAGCCGTGGTCACTCCATCTGGGTCCAAACCAGAAGGCCATCACAAATTACATCTTTGAAAATAGATTTTATTACATGGGAGTTTTTTTGTTCAAAATTCAAAATGTATTGCTTGTTTATCCTTGAAAATAGATTTTATTACATGGGAGTTTTTTTTCTTTTTTTTCTCCCTTTCAAAAATTCAAAATTTAAGTAGTATATGACTTAGTGTAGGGATCACAGAATTTTGAAAATGTGCACACAATTCACTTTTCCCCATAGCACGTCATACGCAGTTTTTAACTGTTTTTTTGACGTAAAATAAATAAATAAATAAATAAATAAATAAAACCCCGTTTCCTATGGGAGTGTAGGGGGTGTTACGTGCCTCTAAGATCGTAACAAATATATCACGTACACGACGTTCGGCGTTGGTGTCAAGGTTTTGTATGCCCCGCAGCTCGTGCGCTCTAAATCAAGCGTTCATGGCGCCGACAGTTTGGCTATCGAGGGGGGCAATTTCCGAGCCGTACTCGCCAGCCGGCGCCACAGTTTGAATAACTGGCCCTCTGGTGCTCGCACCCCGCGCCAAGCCAGCACGAAGGCCAGTGGAAGCAGAGTTTTTGCCCACTCGTAACGCCGCGACCATGTGCATCTCATGTCATGTGACTGACGTTGTAACGACTAAACTTATGTGTAAAGTACGAGCTTAGGATTCAAGGTCCCAAAGTTAATCTTACGCCAATCTATTTAAAAAGAATGCGATGTGTATAAAGTAGCATGGTGGGCGAGTAATATTTTGCCCTAATTGATAATCAGCATGTAGATTAAATGGTCCAATGATACAATTTTACTATACAATTATTGTATGATACATTTCTATGTCTTAATTCATATCATACATGTAGTTCCTTTTGAGATTTGTCAATGGTATTAAAAACTGCCTGTTTCTTCGTACATAGAAAAAAAACTCATGTTTGTCGTCTTAAGAAGGGATATTTTTTTAACTCGTTCATTGTGGAACTAGATAAAGAGACTGACATGTATGACTTGGGAGCATAGCTAATATTATTCTGTAATGATCTGTGACGTTGTCTTTTTGCGTTTAATGAGTTTATTATAGTTCATTAGCTATTCTTCCCAAGCACTAAAATATTTTAAGCCCTGAAGTTTTGAAATTATTTTATAAAATATCACGTGAGTTATGTAACATAACGTTGACACGTTTCAAATATGCTAAAACTCTTTACGTAATTCTTCAGCTATCTATAACTAATTTTATACTTCTGATATCTATTACTAATTTTGCAGGAATTGAAGAAATCTATACACCTTCATATTTATGATTTTTTATGCACATAAGAGCACTACGGTTTTGTCAGATAACAAGATCTCGGGAGGAAATTACAAAACAATGAAACATTTTTGATTTTGAATGATGTACGCAAGCCTCCAAAAAACGGCCTTCCAACATTGCACATTTGCAATTCACGTGCTGAATTATGGAACCGCAATTTTTACTTTCTCGCGACGAAGTAGAGAAGGTCCTCGTAACGAAAAGTGGAAAAATACAGATGCTAAATTTAGAAAACAAATCCTCTAACATTTGGTGTAGCCAGAATCCATGTTTTGTGGGACCTTGACACTGAAAATTGAATGGCGGCAAAACGTCTGTCTGTCCGTCCTTCTGTGAACAACAGTAGCGGCTAAACCATTCAGCCTGTTTTCTCCAATATCGATATTATCCAATCGATCTCACTGATGCCACAACCCTTTGAATTTAATACCGACCTTTTTATTTTCGGGGCCACTCTACATGAAACCCCTTGGACATTTTCAAGAGTTTCAAAAAATGGCTCCTTCGTTTTTGATTACATTTTTTTGGTGGATAGTGTGAAGTACGTGCAGGTCTCATGTTTGTTGAAAAGTGATTTTTCGAAAATTGCAAACTACAACAAAAATATTAAAGAAAGAGATTTTTCCTTTAATGAAATATGGTCTTAAAAGATAAGTTTTGAAATAGGGCGTCGTACAATTTTTCTAAAATTTAAGTCCTTTTCGCGTAATTTTGCGTGAAAGTAGGTACTGTTTTAGCACCTCTAAGGTAAGTGTCCCTTTTGCTGGTCGAGCTGGAGTAGCTACTAAGGCCGTGGCTGCTTTCGGCCCGATGTTTTTTTGGGCTCGATGTTTTATTTTTGAATGATAAAAGGACCTTATGAACAAAATGTAATAATTTTAAAATATCAGTATATTGAAAATATCAGTATATCAATGGGTAACAATGTTAGACAAGTTATCGTCGAGCAAGAAGACTATTATTTTTGTGTTATCAAATTATAACAAACGTTTTGTTACTTTTTCTGATTATTTATGCCAGTGAATTCTCAATTATAAACAAATATACATTAAATTCATTAAATTAAAACACTCTACGTAAACGTTTACGATGAAGTTCACTAAACCAGTTATTAAAATATCGATGTTTAGAAATATCGATGCTTTTAGCACCACTAGTTTAGTGTCGAGCTGTATAAAGAACTGATGTACTGTATGTACTACAATAGGTTATTTCAGCATTCGAGTAGACTATTTTTATTATTATACCTAATTTATTGCAGTTATATATGAACATTATAAAAGTATAGAGAAGTTACTCTAAGAAGGAACCCTTTTACATGTCGCGAAATAAATTAACGTCGGGTCGGACAATGACATTGCAAGAGGTAGTTCCGGAGCAATTTATAAATGATAATTTATAAATAACTGCTAAGAAACAAACTGAGGAATTGTGCGTAGGGTCATTATCTACAGTTTTGTCCCCAGCAGTAATTTTTAAAGCGGTCCCTTCTTAAAATAATCTCTCAGTAAAACAGTAGAATATCCGTAATGTAGATTACAGATCTGCAGAATTTAACAGCAACTGTTGTAGTCCGCTGATGTTGTATGCCTTTGAAATATAGCTGTATAGAATCTGGTACTTCTCCAGCATTCGCCAGGTATTGATCGGAGAAACCACGGAAAACCGTGGATGAGAGCGGCCGACCGCTAGAATTTTCCTCCAGACAGCAGCTGAATTCGATCTAGCTATGTATCTAGTGCCGAAAATCCTGCAACCGTCAGTACTCGAATCCTAGTACCTCCCAATCAGAGACACTACAGTGACAACTTTTATCCCGAGTCTCCTCGTCCGGTTTGCCTCATAAAACTCACGAGGCGTCGCCGAGCGCGGATAAAGCTCGGTTTAATCTGCTTTAAACTCTCGAAAGACTTCGAGTATGCGAATATGAGTTCAGAATCCTACTTCCTGCCAGGGCTAGTCTCGTCCTCGGTCATCTGTCTCTCCCACAGCCACCGTCCTTACACCTCACTCCGACCATCGTCGCCTCTCTCCTCTCCCCTCTTCACCCTCCCCGCTCCGTCACGCTCGACCGCCTCGGGGATCCCCGGCTCATCTCGACGCCCCGCTCCCTCAAGACCAGCATCTCAATTCCCGCTTTGTTAAAGGGATGGCGCGGACGACGCAAAACCACGCTGGGAGAGACACATGTGTTGTTTCCATGCAACGTTATGGACTATAAGGAAATTGTGACATTCGTTCTATCATTCCGCTGCATGAACGGTATTGCAATACGCACACTAATTAGAGGACACATATTCATTTTTAACACACTTAAGTTTTTCGTCGAGAACGCGATTTGAGTTTTCTACGGAACCGAATTCCATGATTTTTGGATTAAATGAGATCTAGTTGACCTCAGATGTGTTACAACTTTCTATTTTACCCGTTTTATTGTGTTCACATTGTGTTACTCAGTTTAAATAAAATTGTAAAATTAATACAAACTTATTAAACTTATTAAAATTAATATAAAAACTTATCGGTCAACTTTTGTTCATTATTTTGGTCTGCAATTTGCAATTTATCGTAGTATCGCCACATGGCTTAGGCAAGAGAGGACGTGTTAAAATAGTTATATTAATAATGGTCATGACTGAAACCATGCACATTACTACAGCAAATGGATATCTTAATGGATATCAGGTCTGTACTTTTACTTTCTTGCACTTTCTTCGTATTTTAAAAGTTAAGCATGCCAGTCCACGTGAACCTTTTCTACAGAATTTTTGCCTCAAATATGACTGAATAATCACTCTGTGTGATCCGTTTACTGAATTATCTATATGTCCCAAGTGTATTTTACTGAAGACATGATTTATGAAGTATTTCAAGAACAATTAGAATGCACAGAATTAGAAGTTTGGTTAAATTAAAACAATTTATAGATTTTTTCTCATTTGAGTCAAATATTTTCGGGTTTCCAGTAGTTAAAGTAATAGTTTCTTTATTTTACTTAAGGAATGGAATACTTTTTTAATTAATACACGTCTACCATTTGAGATTCAACAAATGTGTTCAGTAACAGTTAAAATAGTGCGAGTTAGAAAATCAAAGTTGTATATCCGGAGATTTGTGTGTGCCAGACACGTCGTAGGAATTCAGGAAACTTGTATTTGTGCAGGTAAAACTGAAAAAGTGTAATTGAAAGATTTGAGAAGCTTTGATCCACGCTCTTCAAATTTCACCCACCTCCCACTGTAAAATAGAAGAGATATGGAAGAGAGAAACAGATCATCTTCCATTGTCAACGTAAACTAGTGCTGAAAAAATATGTGCAACAATAGTTCAATAAATTTGTTATATTATTTGAAAGGACTTTAAGCAGTGTTATCACGATTTGTAGTACGAAATGTATGATGCTAAAAACTTAATTCATAAAGAAGGTAATTGAAGGTTATTAAAATAAAATAACAATTAAATTAAACTAAATTATGTTATTCCATATTCTTGGGGTCACTCGTAATCAAATTGGAATATTCAGTTTTACAACTGTAAAGAAGAATGCAATGAAAATAGCTGAACAAACACATGAAGTGGTGTTTATTTGATTTTTACTTTCTGCAATAAAGTTACAAACCCCACTGTTCTTTTCCAGGGTTAATGTCACGTTATTTTAAAAAAGATATACTTCATTTATCGGCAGTCCAAACGCAAAGTGGTATGAGAAAAATTTAACTCACAGTTCATTTTAAGCATAAATAGAATGTTTGATGATATTATTTGAAGATGCCTTGCGTTCAGCCTCAACCACCGCCGCCGCCCCCCGCCACCCTGTCCGCCGCCCTCTCCGCCGTTCTCTCCCCTGCCCTCTCCGCCGCCCTCGCCACCGCCCTCACCGCTGCCTTCTCCACCGCCCTTGCCGTCGCCCTCGCCGCTGCCCTCGCCGCCGCCCTCGCCCCCGCTCTCACCTTCGCTGTCACCGCCGCTCTCACCGCCGCCATCGCCGCCGCACTTACCACTCTCCCCATCTCCACCTCCCTTGCTGCCCCCGCTGCCCCCGCTGCCCCCGCGCCGACGCCCCCCCCCCCCGGCGCACCAGCCACCCTGTCACCCCTGTCACATTCGCTGCCAATGCTACCACCACCTCCGCCGCCTCCGAAGTCACAGCGGCCTCCGTTGCTATCATCGCCGCCTCCGGCCCCACCGTCTCTACCGCCACCGCCGCCTCGGTTCCTCACCCCATCCCCGCGGGACCGTGGAATAAGCTCGGCGCTTTCTCCCAGCTCTCAGCACATCCCTTGCCCTTGGGACCACACCTCCTCGCTCCTCCCTTGTTAAATGCAGTGCACGGACGGCTCTAGCCGTCTCTGTCTCTGATTCTGTGCTCTGTCTGTCCGTCCGTTTGGTTGTATGTCTATCTGTCTGAATATCTATCTGTTCATCTATTCATCTGTTCATCTGTGCACGGACCGCACTAGCCGTCTCTGTCTCTGCTTCTGTGCTCTGTCTGTCCGTCCGTTTGGTTGTATGTCTATCTGTCTGTATATCTATCTGTTCATCTGTCCATCTGTCTCATCGGGAGCGGTAGCTCAGTGCGTCAACTGATGTCACTGCAGCGCCTCTGACCGGCAGGTCCTAGGTTCCTACTGCAACACGGCGGCTAGTAGTTCAAATTCAGTCGCTGTCTGGAGGAGCATTCTAGCGGTAGACTGCTCTAATCGGCAGTTTTCCGTGGTTTCTCCGATTAACACCAAGCGAATGCCGGAGCAGTACCATACCAAACGGGCCACGGACCGCGCGCGATCTGTCCTTCCTCTTCCTATCCTCTCCCCTTACACACACACACACTAACATGCACTACACTACCACATATTCCGGGAGACCGGTCGGGAGCTTAGAGCTTGTCCCGGCTGGGACGATGCCCCGCTGGTGGGAGAGTCCTGGTGAGGGGGAAATAGCCGACGGTAGGTCGGCGCCGGATCTCACCATTCAGTGGGGGAAGATCACCGCCATATCCCGAAAAGAACATGCACTTCACTAACGGGACTAATGACCTAAGCATTTGACGCGCCCAGAAACACGAAAAAATCAATCAATCAAAATCCATCTGTCTATCTATCTATCTATGAGGTTTTGTATCTATCAATCTCAGATTACGCTCAGTTGAGAGAGGATTGTGCTCTAACATTCGCATGATCTCAAAAGTGCCGATTGTTTTCCGGCATTATATGCCATTTCTAATAAGACTATTAATCATCGTTAACGTCCTTACTTTAAAAAATGCATCAAGACAGCAGTGCCCCAAAATGAGTACCAATTTCCGTTTTTACACCATTTTTTCTATACGCATAGTAAGATTTCTTTGGAATAAGTTTTCAAAATCACATGCATATGCTTTGGAAGATACTGACAATGCTGTTACATATTCACCAGGTTTCATTGCTGTTTCATATTCACCATGACAGGTTTTTTATTACATTACTATTTTGCTTAAAACGAAACTTTAAGTTGTGAGATGATGATGTCATCGTGACAACCGATATGAATTCGATGGAAGTGTGTTCGAAGACAATCACTTTATCCCAATCATCATACAGTTGGAAATTGCATGTAACTATCTTTCACATATGTCATTGGCGCCTGATTAGGCAACTCCGTGTGCACCGGCTTACGGCACGAACACGAAAAGTCTTCAGGTCGTTATCTGTCGTACACTGGCCTTGCCGAACAACGTGGGTGTATATGAATGCATGTTTATGTAGCATGACTAGTAAGTTTATTTATATATTTTTTTGTATTTGTTTTATACAGTTTATGTATTGTGCCACCAGGAAACATCACGTTCCAATGTATTTATTCTAGTAATTCTTTACTCGAATGCCCCTTCAACCTAACCGAATGCCAGACAACATTTCATTCCTACCCAAAGGCACATGAAATATTAGTGACTTAGATAATACTGGCAACTTTTAGCCCTCACAGTTCGGCTGCTTTCTTACGGAAACGGAAAGTGGAACGCTCCATAGACGTGACGTGGAAAGGGAGGCAGATGTGGGCGGGGCGAAAATGGGCGGGGTTGGGCAGGGCGGCGCGGGCCCTGGCTGGGTGCGGCGGGTAGGGGCTGGGCGCGGCGGGGCGGGGCGCGGCGGGGCGGGGCGGGGCGGGGCGGGGAGGGGAGG
>BLKR01007492.1:0-36410 GCA_011170035.1 Teleogryllus occipitalis
ATCTCTAATGGTATGTAAAAGTGTGAAAATGCTGATAGTTTGAATTTTACATGCTATCCTTACATACATAAAAACTGTGGAGCAAGTTATTTGATATCGATGACAAATAACTACATTTTCGTATGTTCTTTCTTTTCTTTTCGTTTCTTTTCTTTTCTTTTCTTTTCTTTTCTTTTCTTTTCTTTTCTTTTCTTTTCTTTTCTTTTCTTTTCTTTTCTTTTCTTTTCTTTTCTTTTCTTTTGTATTTTGTAATGTGACAAGTGGAAGACTTATTACTTAGATTGATGAATGATTTCTCTGTTTTCATGAAGACTTGACGTTTGTGATTTGTGATAGTGTCCAAGCATTTTGTACATCAAATTACTCTTGTTGATGTGCTTGTAAAACTTTTCTTGAGTCGAATTCTTTCATGACATCATTTATCATGCAACTTCACCTGTCAGAACTTTCATTTTTACTTAGGTATCACACTTATTTTGTACTCGGCTCTTTTTGAATTAACATTTGGGTGTTTTGTTGTGCTTCCTACTTGTTACAGATGAGAAGATGAGAAACTGCAAATGAATATGTGGTGAAAGGGCGCTAACGAGGGAAAATAAACTGAAAACAAAATGTCGTTATTCTCAGTTGACGTGCATTTCCTTTCGTGGATTTTAGTAATTTCGCGATTTACAATTTCTTCGCTTAAAAGTATATTGTAATTTTAGTGATCTTCATTATTTACTGATTACATGGTAATAGTGTACAAGATTTGGAGAAAGAAATGTTTTCATCATCATGAAAATGCCGTTAATATTTTTACTACGGGAACCAGGACACAGTTCAAGAAAATCTACAAGTTCACTCTTTTTTCCCTGTATGTGCTTTTTTGTTCATTGGATGAGTGATTTGAACATGTCCTTTGGAACCTTCTCGAATTCCACAATATATGTTCAAAATCCAAATTGTAGAGATAAGGATCGGATGTATTTGTCAACTATCTATCGATTGAAATTTCAGCGGCACCAGAATTCTCGGGGTAGTGTTTGAATGAAGTTTCGTTCCTTTTTCAGAAGTGCCAAATTCAAGATTTGATTCCTCCTCACTGACAGCCAATGAATTAGTGTCAACTTTTTTTCGAACATTTGCCTTCATGGAGTGATGGCCACTCGTGTAGCTGCAAGGGGCCCGTGGAAATATTTGTAGGGAAGATTACACTGTTCAGCTACTACAGGAGTCGGCAGAAGGAGCGACGAATGCCAGAGATGTCTTCATATTACGTCGTCGTCTGCGCTTTAGAACGTCGGGCAGAAGCAATTTTGTGGCGAGGAGAATACATACTGTGAAAAATTCAATATCTCGGTATTGTGAGTACTTAAATACAGATAGAGTAAAAGTAAAAATAAAAAAAAAATCGGAATATGATTTATTACAATCAAAAAAACTTCCACAATATTGAATAAATTGAATAAAATAATAATGATAATAATTTAATATAATACAACAATATAATGTAATATGAATAATATTAACTTAGTCATATCGTATTATTAAAAAGTTGAACTGACTTACGCTTTCATCCTTATTTGGTGTTAAATGTTTGTTATAAGAATAGCTCTTTCTTGTTCGCCGTAAACTTCTTTTCTTCGTACTTTTTAAAGAAAGATGACTATCCCGCTGCGCGGCGGATGCCCGCGTCCGCATCCACACGTCGCGACGACCTCCGGGACTCGCCCTTCGCCGCATGGTTCCGTTCCGGGCATCTCTCCGGGCGGCCGCGAGAAACCGCACGCGGAACTCGGCCCCTCCCCCCCCCTTCCGTCCGCCCTTCCGGCGGCCGCCCCAGGCGCGCGCAGGCGCATTGCGCATCATCCCGTCCTTCCGAGCGCGTCACGCCCCGCGGAGGCGTCCCTCACTCAGAGTATTTATTTATTTATTTATTTATTTACGTACAAAAAACAGTTAAAACTGCGTATGACGTGCTATGGAGAAAAGTGAATTGTGTGCACATTTTCAAAATTCTGTGATCCCTACACTAAGTCATATACTACTTAAATTTTAAAAAAACTCCCATGTAATAAAATCTATTTTCAAGGATAAATAAGCAATAAATTTTGGCTCTTATCCATGTTGTCCTTCGGAATAATACTTCCTGCCGCGACAACATGGAAACGATAATTTTAATAATTGTATTTCCCACTGAATTAGAATTAGAAGACGTGCACAGAAAATGAAGTTACATTTATGTCCAGAAGCAAAACAAGGGGCCATCTCAGCATTTGCTCAATGGATCAGGGAAACTGGACGAAAAACCTGATCGAGATGGGGGTCTTTGACCCGGAGGCTGTAGTACAATACTTGTTACAGGTTGTTTATACACATTTATGCAGTCCAAATGGTAAATAATGCATTATGTATCATTGTTAAAATTAATGTTACTTTTCTTGTGATGCTCAGTACAGTCTCTAATTGTACAGAAATAGTTATGCAGCAGAAACGATTTCACTTGGGATTTAAACTTTTCTATCGAATTTAATCGTTTAATGTCATCTGGCAAAGTGTTGTAAAATAATGTACATGTATTGTATGTGAATTTTTTGTAATGAGCTGTTGATACTGTCTCCTGATGAATATGATTTCTACGTCGAGTGTAGCCTACTCCCTGGCGCCGCCGCCGGCCGCAGGCGGACACCCACTTGCGTTCACGTTGAGGCGGCTCCACACATTCGGCATTCGCCGAGCAGCGGGCTAGCACTCGCCCTATCCCGAGCAGCTGACGTGTTCGGCGAATGTTCGCTCCCTTTGATGTGTCCAAAAGACTGACACGCGGTGGGTAGGGCGAACCCCGAATGTTCGTCACGCGGCAAATAGCGAGCAACTCATCCACACTACTCGGGATTCGACGAGCGGTTGCTCGGTATGACGGTGCTCGGTTGACGAATGCTCGCCACAAAAATTCTGTTTACGAAACCAGTGAAAGAGGAGAAATCAATCATCAATGCTCGGAGAGCTACAGCCCAGATTATAGATTACCCTTTCACAAATAGAAAATATAGAATAGTCTGTATAAATTGGCTATTCTGTATTCTATACTAAGAAATTGGTCGGAAGTTGTTCAAGCATTTGTGATAGATTTCTCCTCTTTTACTGGTCTCGTAAAAAGAATTTTTCTGGCGTGTATTTGTCAATGATATATAAAGGAATATTTCATATAGTAGAGTATGTGTGAATGCTAATTTTGCTTTACTTCCAATTTTAACATATTATCAGAACACAATTGGTTTGGACATTGCTATCAAAGCTATTGTGAAAATAAGGAATGAACTTTATTACCGAATTTTAGTGATTATCATGGTTTATGTGGATTATGCTTGAGGTTGTTACCAATTTATTGAAAATTCCACCTCTCATCGATCATCCCCGTTTTCATCTTGGGCTGTTTCACTGTAGACATTTTGTCGATTTCTAATTTCTACGTTAAGCGCAACGGCGCACGTATTTTTGTGAATGACAAATGTTTATTTATTACCTCACAGATTTATTTTATTTTACTGTCATACTAGAGGCTTGCAGCAGCAAAAACGCTGTTGAACAAAATCACACAAAATGTTTTTTACAAAAAGTAGCATACACACTATTTACGAACAACGTATAAATACTGTCGTATAACACTGCAGTATATTACATATTTTAACAAATAAGTCTTCAGTATACTGCATTAACATAATAAAGTATATTTATGCAGTACAACAGTTCTTTACATTCGAAAAAATATCATAATAGTTCTGTTCCATAATGCAAATTGTGAGTAGCAAATATTTAAGAGCGGGCAGCGTCGTCCTTGGAGCCTTGCTGTTGCCGGACGTCAACTGTGTGGAACGCTGTGACGCACTATGTATGAGAATTCCGTCAGTTCGCGTTGTATGAGGATAGGCGAAATAACACAAATATTCGCATTTTTCTGTCAAAATGGGAACTCTTTCATTGTTTCTGGAGTTATCACGCAGGTGACGTGCCCGGAATCAATCAATTAATTAATCATTAAAGTCATCTTTGCCATAAAAAATTGTACGATAAAAAATTTTGACGTATTTGTGGGAAATAAGAAACGCGCTAGAATCGATTATTTGTAATGATGATATGAACATGAAGAAATCTTCACTGCATAAAGCGTGAACTTTGCCACCATTGTCCCGCGAACCCACGCCTGGTCTACGTTGGCAGCAGTTTCTCATTCGGTTCCTGCAAGGATAGAGCTGCCCCTCTGTAAGTGCCGCCACTAATCTATAGGGAATTGAAAGGCCCCGTCTCTCAGCTCCTAGGGACGAATGCTCGGGCGCCACGGAACCAGCTGTGAGCTCGCGCGGTCCCCCCACGTGATTGTTTTCTTTGTCACGTTGCGAAGCGACGCAATTCGGTCTGTGGCCTGACAATCCCCGCGGGTCTGATTGGGGCTGCGGCCTCGCATCGTTGTCCCACACGCAAAGTTCTGATGGAGCATTGAAATCTCCCGCCCGGGAGCCTAGATTTTCGGTAATACGTCGCTATATCCGGTAATACACGCGTTGCTAAGGTGAAGAGGTGTCGATTTGGGGGCTCAGAGACACTCAAGCCTTATACGAACTATTATCTAGGCTGTCCGAGATGAGTTGGGTCTCTCAATAGGCTCAGCACTGCTCAGAATGCCCTGAGGAAGGCCACAGCATGTTGGCCGAAATGTCAGCCACCGCTACAGAGACGCGGCTCATCCCGGACAGCCTAGATAATCCATATTTCAGCAGCGGAAGCCTACGCAATCACACTCGACCCTTTCTCCGTGTGAGCTTCTCGTCTATTCCATCGTATCGTTTCACTCTTGATTTTTTTTTAAAGATTATATTTATTCTTTGAATATGTTCTACTGATCCTGACTTTTGTAAAAGAATGAGAGTAAAACCGTGGTGTGGAGGCGTGCGTGACTAGCTGAGTGGCGCCTCGTGGCCGGCGCGAGCACTTCCGCGTCGCCCTGCGGGGGATTCCCCTTCTCCCTCGCGGGGGCGCGGGCGGATACGCGGACGCAAACCGCTGCTGGAAATACGCGGCTGTGCCTCGCGTCGCTGCGGTTTGAGTTGGCGCTGCTCCTCGTAATGGTGTACACTCATCTTACCAGGAGCGAATTGACAGGCGATGCCGGGAAAGCTTGATTCCCTTGCTGAAAAAAAAACAACAACAAATTAGTTTGCTCTCAACAGACAGAGTTACACATTTATATTTATTTACACTCTCACAGATACAGTTACACAAGTGTACACATTAGATGTGTGCACACATTAGATGTGTGCACTTGTGTGTTCAGATCAAAGGATCCAAAGCAAGGACTTCAGAGAAAAATTCATTACCATGACCATTCTTAGGATTCATTCTGAGTGTTGAGTAAACGAAGATGGTCTTCGTTTCCTTAAACAATGCGACTCGTTCCCTTCTGGAATATGGAAAATCCCCACTCCTTCTCCGGTGAAAACTGCCAATTCGCAGAATGCATATCATCCCACTTCTTTGGCTCTTTCATTGTGATTTTGCACATTGACCGTTCAATTCATAAATACGTCATTAAGTGGTTATGTCAGGACATACTTTGAAAGTAGTGACAGTTAAGCGTGCATAAGATAAATAGCACAAATGGAAGTAACAACTTGCCCTGACACTTGTCTTTGGATGTGAACATTCTCTAAGCGAATACATTCTCATTTTTCGTGATTTTTAATCCAATAACGACATTTTTATAATGAGAGAAACATACGTACAATTTTATAGATACATTTATATGTAATATAAAAAATCGCTCGCCTTGAGGGAAAAACTGTTTCAATAATTAAATATCAGTTAAAATTTAAAAAAGTATTTAACTTTCTTGATTGTTCGTGTTCGGTTTCAAATAAATTAGTAATTTAAACTGAAGAGGTTTGTGGGACTGCTTCACATTTGTTGTCTTCTGTGTTGCGATGTATCTCCTGGAGGGTGAAGTGAACTCCTGCATTCCGAAGGGCAGTCATTCCCAATGACTATCACCTTCTAATCTTTGGAAACACGTGTTAGTGGTCGTTTGATCACCCTTGAAGAAAAAGATGTCCCGGAATCTCTCCGAGCAGGCAATGGAGCCCATTGCTTTCTAGCGAGTTCCCGAAGGGGACGTGTAGTACTCAAGCGATTACAGCTCTAAAATCGTTCGGAGTAATTACCCTCCGCGGAGACACGGCCGATTTCCGGAGAACAAAACCGCAAGACTCGGTTTGGACGTAGTGTTATAGGCGGGCAACGGAATACCTGGCGGTGAAAGGGTTCTTTAAATATCATCTTTTTAAAGATGCACACATACAACCTCCAGGCAATATTATCAAGTTCAGACTTTTCTTCTGCTTTGAAGATGACATTAATACATCATGTGTGTTTTCAAGATAAAATTGAGCGAAATACTTGTAGAAATGTACACATTTCTACAAATGGGTTGATTATGGGAATAGTCAACCGTTTGAAAACACTCACTATACCTAGATATGTGGTGTCTGGGCAATAGTTGGTAAGGCTCTTTACTCATACATTGCAATTACCAGTCTACGTCCAGGCACCACAAGTATGTGATATCAAAGTTATTCACCAAGCAAAACTTCCATAAAAAACGTTCATGTATTTGTGAATTTTTCAACTGGACTTTTTTTCCCCAAATGTGTATATAAAAATATTGTTAAACTGTGGGACGTTATAGCGATGTGTAGAAGGGTTCGTACACATCAATTTTACTCTTAGGCGCTGAAACGCGTGTGCTTTCCCACTTGAGAGAAAACGACGACTATCTGGATGGAAGTAATGTGAGAAACAGCTGGTTAGTGTCCTGAGGTTGCGTGTTGTTCACCAACATTCATTTGACATAGATCATATCCAAACCGCGGCAGAAAGTTCTGCAGATCTGGAAATTTCGCGACCGCATTGTGAAAAGGTGAAGGGGATAAAGAATGAACAGATTCCGAACGTAAGCAAACTGAAGATGAAGTCGTTTGGATCATGCGAAGCAAAAATATGTAAATGTAATTCAGCAAATGCACGACATTTTTGGTTCTCTGTGTGTATGAATATTACATTGAACTGGCGTAAGAATCGTCTTCAGGAGTCGTTTCGGGAAAGTGTTTCTCCGACTGGAGGATGAAGCCCACGTGCATCTCTCTTCATCCGACCCAACCTGCTAATGGCCCCGTATGAGATACGGCTGGAGCCGGTTCTCGGTGCGTGGCTGAGGGTTGGATATCCGGGTGTTTTCCATCTCTAAGGCGGAGCATTGCTGCGATCGCCCCGCGCTCACGGCCACCCGGATCCGTCACCTGCGGATGTGTGCAGCTCTGCTGTGTTCCCCGCCCCGCTCCCTTTCACGCCCTCCCCGTCGCCTCCCTTCCCCCATCCTATCCCTATCCCTTCACCCCGACATTTCCCTCCCCCTCCCAGCCCCTTTCCGTTCCTTCCCACATCTTCCCGTTTAGTCCTATCCCTTCCCCGCCTGTCCCTTTCCCCCGTTCTGTTCTCCGCCTACACGATCGCTTGTGTGGTCCTGAAAGGCAGTGAGCGAGATGTATGAGTGCGAAGAGACCCACGTTATGAAATCGATAATTGCTATTGAGAAATGTAGCTGTGAATCTTTACTCGTGCACCAATTTCAGTTTTGTTACTGTAATCTTAAACTTTGCTGGACCTGCGTTGCTTGCTGTGATATTTCACGCACACTCATCTCCTTCGCATTCAATCCGCGTGTCATGACGCCGCCGCCCCGTGCGGTGCGTGGGCGAACAGGCCACGCGCTCGTGATCAAGAGCGGCTGCTGCACCCTCGAGGGTAACGTATTGCCGAGAGGATTCTCACGACGCGCGCGTTGCGAAACGCATTCGCGGAGGCCCCGAGGCCGGATTCGCGCTGGGCTCCGGGACTCCGGGCTTGGCTCCAAAAGTAGAGTCGGCCTCCGGGACTGCGCGTCTCTCTGGAACTATGAGGTAGGGTCGTATTTATGAAGGTCTGCCAGCAGAGCTTTTAGGGGCCTGTCATCTGGGGGCTTGCTGGGAGGTCAAGGGGCGGCTGCAATTGGCCGGTGGCCGTTCATAAATCGCAAAACCGAACACAGGCAGCCTGCTAGGCCTGGCAGGCCCTTGGCAGAGGTTTATAAATACGGCCCGTAGGCTCCGGGTCTGCGATTGGGTTTGGAAAAATGCGTGGGGCTTCGGGGCTCTGAGTTGGGTCCCGGAACTGTGAGGTAGCCTCCAGGACTGCGTGTGGCTCCGGAACAATGTGCTGGACTGCGGAACTGTGAGCTGGGCTACAGAACTATGAGGTGGGCTCCGCAGTTCTGCATTTGGCTCCGGAACTGTGAGCTTGTCTCCGGAAATTTGAGTTGGGTCCAGGACTGCACGTGGTTCCGAAATTATAAGGTGAGCTCCGGAACTCAATGCTTTGTTCTGCCATTCTTGATGGTTTACGAGTCGTTTGTGAAGTCATTAAGACATCGTACGCAGAGCATAGTGCGAAAAAATCATCATTAACCCACGATTCGAAACTGAATCTGAACCAAATTCAAATTGTAGAGCTATTTGTAAACAGGAAGATACCTATTTTGTTTAATTTTACCTCTTGTTCATCGCTAATAATTGTGCAATGGGTCCTTGTGAATTGCAGAACCTACGTATCTAAATGTGCCCACAACTCGCGCACATCGGCGCCAACCGTCCGAATGTCGTGGTCCGGGCCCGGCGCCTTCGCGTCGCCTCGCGCCGTTAATGGCCCCCCTCGCGGACGAAGGCCGAACGAAAGGAAGGTTGCCCTGCTTCTGTTGGCGGCGCGGGCGGGGCGGCCGTGCCGGTCCCGTTCAGGATCTTCCTCTGGGCCTCTGCCCCGCGCCGCTAGCGGCGACCGGGAGCGGTAGCTCAGTGCATCAACTGATGGCACTGCGGTGCTTCTCACCGGGAGGTGCCGCAGTTCGAGTCCTGACGGGAGCAGGATATTCGTCACTAGCTAGATAGCTAGGTCGAATTCTGTCACTATCTGGAGGAGAATTCTAGTGGCCGGCTGCTCTGATCGATAGTTTTCCGTAGTTTATCCCATCAACGTCAGGTGAATGCCGGAACAGTACCCTAACAAACGGGCCACGGACCGCGCTCGATCTTTCCTTCCTCTTCCTTGTTCTATTCTCACTCTTTTCTTAAACACACACGTACACTTACATCCACTAAACTACCACACATGCCGGAAAACCGGTCCGAAACTCAGAGCTTGTCCCGGCTGAGGCGGTGCCCCGCTGAAGGGAGATACTTAGTTGGGAAACCCCTCTAGCGGACGGTAGGTCGGCGCCGGATCTCGCCATCCAGCAGGGCAAGATCACCGCCACCTCCCAAGCAAAAACATGCACTACACTTACGGAATAATCTTAAAAGTTGAGGCGCCCGGACCACTTGTAATCAATCAATTGTCGCAGCGCAGGGCTCCATTGGCGTCATACCTTTTCCGGACTTCCGCGCGGGACCGTGCCGTTATTTCTTATTAATAACGATTTCCATTAGTCCTTTACTGGACTTTAGATTATGTTGATGTATAAAAGAACGAGGAATTGTAACTGATTGAAGTATAACTATTCTGGGCAAATTCCTGAGTTAATGAATATTTCGACTCCTATTGTTTGACTTCTATTTTGTCTTTTTGTATTTTCTTTTTCATTTGGTATTAATACAATTGTCAGGTCATTTTTTGATGTCATCCGGTCTTCAAAAGGCTGTGTGATACTACAAAAAGTTGGGAGAGATCAATGCGCGGTATCGTACTCCCCCACGAGCATTTATTGATGCCAGTGGCATTATTAAGTTTGAATATCAGAAGTGCTTGTGAACAGGTTCCCTAACGTTCCGCCCCTTCTCCTCCTCCTCCGCGGAGGCGGCGCCGGGCGCAGAGGTAACGGCGAAGCGTCCGCGCGGCAGAGGCGGCGCCCCGCGCGATCGCCGAAAGCCATCGCGAAGGACGCCCTCCACCCCGCCCCGCCCCGCCCCGCCCCGCCCCGCCCCGCCCCGCCCCGCTGGCGGCAGGGTGGCGACAGCGCACGCGCAGGTTCATCTCGCAGCAGCATCATTAGAGCGCCAAGGCTGCGTGCGGATCCGCCTTTCCTTTCACTGGGAACATCTGGGCTGCTCAAGGCTCTGCTCTTGGCACTCGCCTGCGCGGGCGCCATCCATCAGGGCAGCCCAGCCCAGCCCAGCCCAGCGCGGCCACCCGGATTCGACGGCTGCCCGCCCGCCCGCTCGCCCGCCGTGGGGTCGCCCTGGGGCGGAAGCACCTGCCACGCGACACAAACGAAATGGCGGTGGCGGGGAAGACGGGCGGGACTCCAGAGCTAGCTAGGTGCGGGAAGAATTCTGTTTCACTATTAAGGCGGCTCCTCACATTCGTTATTCGGTAAGTAGCGAGCAACAGCTCGCCGAATCCCAAGTAGTGTGGATGAGTTGCTTGATATTTGCCGAATGACGAATATTCGGTGCTCACCCTACCCACCACGTGTTGGTTTTTGGGACACATCAAAGGAAGCGAACATTCGTCGAACACATCAGCTGTGAGGGATTGGCGAGTAGTAGCTCGCTGCTCGGCGAATGCCGAATGTGTGGAGCCGCCTTCAAATGATTGACTTCCGCGCGTTGTGACCTACGCTCATCTGTTGCACTCACTGATGCCAAAATGACATCGCAGGTGGAAAAAGTCTTTCGATCTTTCAAGTGCTGTTGCAACTTGCTGAACCGTTGGTTGGGTACCTGTCTGCCATGATATCTTCTCTACCTCACCTTCATTGCACATAAACAGCTATCATCGCTGTGGTACTATTCATTGGTTCTGGAAATATGGATTAGCGGGGATTCTTGTAGTTCTATTCATTAGTTTGGCATCTCTCAGTGAACTACGTACTATCAAGGACCGTTGTTTTGACTCCAACCGCCGACGTTCTATGCGACTTCGTATCTATTTAATTTCCCAAGTATTTATTTAATTTAATTTCCTTTACGTATGCCTGCCACTTCCACTCCTACGTTCCCTTCTGCTTCTCCGGCTGCGCGCCTGGGGGCGCGAGGAACGTGTGCCTGGCGTAATTGGGCGCCGCCCCCTCCGCTGCCTGTTGGCGCGGCCGCCTCGCACGGGGCGCGCTGCGCGAGGCGCGTCGCGGTTGGTTCTCCTCTCACGCCTCCCGCGGCGGCGCTGCGGGCGCCGCCCCATGAGAGGCGGCCGGCTTCGTTCCACCGGCGCGTCGCTGGGGCCTCCGGAGGAAGAGAGGGCACTCTCGGCAGTCGTTGATTGGCGATTTCGGTCGTGTCGGCTGTTATGGTCATTACGTACGTGCACTACTACGTGTTAGATTCCGGAAGGTCGTAGTGTTTTTGCCCCCCTGGCGCAGACCTACACGTTGGCTTGCGGTGTTTTCCCCTGGTAACATTTCCCCCAGCTGGGATAAGCGCTAAGCGCCCAACTGGTCTCCCGACATGTGTAGTCAGTGGTGGATCCGGGGAGGGGTGTGCCCCCATTCCCAGAAAAGGTTTTCCTTTGTTACCGTTACTTTTCCATGAAAAAATTGATTTAAATATTTATGTTAGAATTATGTTATTATTGTAATAATTTTAAAAATAAAATTATACAGTATCATATATATATATATATATATATATATATATATATATATATATATATATAGTACCAACTATACATGTGTACTAAAAATAATATAAAATATAATAACAAATGTTTATCATTTAAATTCTGTGGTGGCAGCGGAGATTTTATGGTACTCCATGATAAACTATCTGGGGTCAGTGAGGTATCTACCACAATACTAGGCTATATAATTTAATATGCATTACATTTAGCCAATGTAATACATATTAAATTATATAGCCTACTATTGTGGTAGATACTTCCCTGACCCCAGATAGTTTATCATTTAACAAAAATCTATGACGCCTCGCTCTAAAATGATCGGTGGATCCGCCACTGGTTGTAATGTAGACCTTGTGTATATATGTATGTATCTATGTATGGAGGGGACTAGGGTAAGAACGGAAAGATCGCGCGCTGTCCGTGGCCCGTTTGTGAGGGTACTGCTCCGGAGTTTGCCTGGTGTTCATGGGAGAAAACACGGAAAACTACCAATGAGAACAGCTGACCGTTCGAAGTGTCAAGACAGCGGCTGAATTCGACCAGGGGCAGAAGGTGCTGTGGACGTGCGCTTTTTAACTGTTCGCGGAAGAAATGACTAATGTTGATGCTTTCTTCTCTTTTTCATGATTTAGTCTGGTGGTGAGTTCCGGCTTTTGTCAATCTAAGGTGGGATTAATATCTTAAGATGTCGTAAAGTTAATTAAACAAAGGGACGCCCCCAAAATTCGAAATGTTGAATATAAGTGTACAAAATAAATTAGAACATCTGAAATGTAAGAAAATTATATTAAAATTATTTTATAAATTTTCCATCTAATGTAAAATTTTGTTTGAAAACTGTTTGGAGTCCCTTATCCAGTGCAGACCCTAAGTAGGATGTCTGGTTTACTTATGTATTAATCCATCTCTGAACCGATCAACATCCTGCTTCCCTCAGAATAATGGGCCATTGAACACAAAAAGGTTTCCATCCTAATCAAAAGTGTCAGTGCTGAAAGTTTATGTTCTACCTTGTGTCATACTGAAAAGCATTTACGTAATTTTCCACATCTTCACTTTTGAGCTGATGTATTAAGGTGTAACCTTTTACCCCTCCAAGAAATTTCAGTTCAACAGCTTTTTTACGACTGTTCTTCGTGGTCAAATGATGTTTTCAGTCGTTACCATAAAATAAAGTTGGTAAAGACATGAACTTTTTGATGATTCGAATCCATCTTCCCTACGATGAAAAGAAATCATGCCGTCGGAGCAGACTTTTCTTATTTAGTGTTGTCCAAATGCGTGATTGGTATTACGAAAGCTTCTGGAGTTGAGAAATTTCAGGCTTTGTCGCCCGTCACCCTGTACCTGTAGCGCATGTGCGGGTGCAGCGCGAACGATACTTGCCGCTGGTGCGGTGGGGCTTGGCAGGCGACTGCCCCGCCTCTCGCCGCTCCCACAGCCGCTCCCGCTCCCGCCGCCCACGGCGCCTCGGCGTTCCGGGATCAGCGGCCGTCCGCTCGGCCGCCTCCCAGCGCGGCGTCGCGCCTCGCGCGCGCGCCTGCCCACGGGCGGCGGCGCCCGCTCAAACCATTCAGCGACGAACCAAACAGAAGAGTGGGAACGCTGGCGTGCACCGAGCCACGGTGGTGAGCGTGCGCCGCTCGTTTTATGGGCACAGTTTGAACCCTTTTTCGAAGGTGTCTGGTGAATAAAAACGTATTCAGGTCTGTCCAACACTTCATGCGTTCTTCTTTTGTCACTATACGTTTTCTTTCTCTATTTCTTCAAATCACGATGCACGAAATATGGTTTTAAATCCAGTCATGCGATAGGCGCTGCCCCCCCCCCGCCTTGCCGCCGCTCGCACCTGCGTGTCCGGGTGGGGCCTCCCTCCGCCGCTCCCGGACTTCCTCCCGCCCCCATTGCCTCTGCGGACTACGGTCCTGCACTGCAAGCCGGATTTCACTACGATCAAAGTAAGCGGCACCCAATCCTTCCTTCGGAAAAAAATCATTAGATATTCCTCAAAATGTGTTGCATTTCAGAAATATTTTTTATTATATTGTCTGCTGCACTAAAAGGTTTGCATTTAAAAATTACTTTTTTTAAAATGTTGATACATGTTAATGTATTTGTAGACTAGATATTAAAAATGCATTTAATTAAAATATATGTATTAAATTATTTAAGCAAATTCTTAATTTTTATTTGAACAAGAAAGTGATTATGTTGTAATTAATTAACATGGAGGATGTGTGTCAGCATGGGTGCCTCAACACGAATTTGTGCTGAGGAGGGGGAGGGTCATACCTAAATCCGCCGTGTTGGGATTGATACAACGTATATTTTGTGAGTAGGAGGTAGGTTCAACCTGTGTCACAGCTTATGCGAATGTACCGGCTGCTGCGAAGTGAAGTTTAAAATAAATGTGAGCGAAATAATTTGATACCTTAAAATGTCGGTTCAGTGAGGTGCCAAGGCACTCGAGCGTTACAATTCTGTGACGAAACGAGACAGACGAACACTGCCGGATGAAAATCACTAACTTGGTATTTCAGATTAGAAGAGGAATCATAAAGCTATGGATATCACCATTCAAGTTACTTCTATCATCAAAAGATTCTGTCGAAAAAATGCGAATGGAATTCCTGAATAGTCGGTGCTTGCCCAGGCTAGTTCACCATGCATGAAGGAAAATTGTGCGGGAGAAATAATTTCTTTAAAAGCCCTATTGTGTAGTAATTGTACAAATTATCAAATTATTGTTTTGGCAAAATGTCACTTTTGTTAAGGTAACACTTATTATTGGACTATTTGTAAGTGTTGAACGGTCTGTTTTTTTTTATGTGCGAGGGTACGCGCAAAATTGTCAAATTAAATTTTTAATTATTGACGTGACATTTCTGGAGAATTTCTAAGTTAACGAATTATTTTTGCGCATATTTTAACAATTTCGTCGTACAAGTAAAAAAGGTGGTTAAGTGATTTGCAAGAGAGAAGTAGTTGCAACCCAAGGCGACAACCTTCCCCGTGGAACTAATCCTCTTTGCGACTCGCGGGTCTCGGAAACGACCGCCGATTGATTGATTAGTGATTTCAGGCGCGTCAACTGCTAAGGTTATTAGTCCAGAAAGTGTAGTACATGATCATCGCGGAAGGGGGCTGTGGTCTTCCCACGCTGGCTGGCGAGAGCCGTCGCCGACCTATGTCGGTTTGCGGGGATTTTCCCCAACCAGGTATCTCCCACCAGCGTGGTACAACCCCAGCCATGACAAGCTCTCAAGTTCCCGACATATGTGGTAGAGTAGTGCGTGTAAATGTCTTAAAGAGGTGAGGATAGACAAGAAAGAGGAAAGAAAGATCGCGCGATGTCCGTGGCTCGTGTGTTCGGGTACTGCTCCGGCATTCGCCTGGTGTTGATCGGAGAAACCACGGAAAACTACCAATCAGAGTAGTCGGCCTCTAGAATTCAACCAAATCAACCAGAATAGAAATCAACCAAATCCATCGCAGCCAGCAAACAAGGCGTCGCGTCCGCGGCGTCGCACACCAATGTCTTGCGGGTCGAGCGAAGCGCTGCTTGGGGCGTTTCCATCCCCGCCAGAGTCGGACTTCGCCTCGGTGTTTAGCATCGGCTAGGGTATGGCGGATACCTAGACCAAATTCGTAGACCGACTTCTGTCGGCAGAGGTTTCCGTGTTCACTTCCAGGCGAATGCCGGGACAGTAGCATAAAAGACGCGCCACGGACCGCCCGCGATCCTTCCTTCCCTGTCGTGCTCCTTTTCCCCTTCTGAGGGCCGAATACCGGGCTGAAACATCCGACGGAGGCGGCCGTGCCCTGCAGCGGCGGAGAATAGGAACAGATAAAATTGCACAAATCCATGAGTCACAATTCGCTTCGCTGGCTGTATCTGTTTTGCGTCTGGTAAGCGGTCTGAAGGGCTGTTACGGGAGCTTGCGCCTGGACTGCTTTTCTAGCCGCGCGTTGGATAGTTCAGGTAGATCAGAACCAAAACACAAATGAACACATACCAGCGTACCTGTGCGAGAACTTTTGCATGTTAAACCCTACCCTCTTCCCTCTTTTTCCATTTCCATCTTAAGTCTGTAGTATATCTTTTTCTTCAAGACCCTCTTATCCTGTCACTTGTTCTGTATCTCTCCTGGTAATTGATAATAATAAAATACACCGTTGTCAATACAAACTATTCTTATTTAACGTTATTACCGAGCAGAGAGGTACACCCGTGTCATTCAGTCGCGTAGAATATCAAGAAATTAGTTTAATTTCATATAGAGTTGAAGATTCTATAGGCTCTGAACAGATGGAGTGGAATCGAGAAGCATCGAACCAACAAAAATGTAATAGAAAGTTCAAGATCTGTAGATTACGGTGTGAGGAACGTTTCTTCGTTCGGAGTTATTTAACAATATAAATTCAAATATACGGACGAGTGTTGCGGGTTGCATTTGAAATGAATATTTAACTGCGTTTCTTTGGAACAAATCCTTCATATTTTATAAAGTCACAGTACTGTTACGTATTTTTAGAGTGTAATTTCTCACGTCTCCGTGAAATTCGCTTCCCTTTAGATACTTCATTTATAAAGATTGGTTACGTGTGAGAGCCGCAAATGTTATGCATACTACTGAAATAATATAGGAGACGATACTAAGTACCTGAGGTCGCAGATGACAACCTTCAGACGAGTATGATAATGATGTGACGTTATGAAAACTTAAAAGGTCAAAATATAATAGCCGATTATGAAAAATGATTAACTTTGTAAACCTGATTGCTAACCCTGTTATAAAAACCTTCCACCTTAAAGTGTCCCTTACGCCAGCGAGCGCGGCTGTCGTGGTAGCACCCTGAAACAGGTAGCGCTGGCGCTACAGTAGGGGCAGCGTATAAGCGACTCTGACAGTTCTCTCGCCACGTGCAGTGGCGCGTCATGTGACCTGCTCTGAAGCAATCAGCGTGCGAGGATTTGTTTACTTTTTCACTGCCAGGGTTCAGCGTTGCCGCTAATCTCTCACGAAGTCGCTTAAGAAGCGCACAGATTCCTGTCATCAGCAGTAGCAATGCGAATGAAATATGTCTCTGCCGATACGCGCCAGACCAGTTAGTGTGTGTCTTCCAAGAGCTTTGGTGCATTGGTTGGAATTTCGTGATGGCTGCGCCCCACACGTCGCGCAAACATGGAGTTGTGTTAAAGAGCCAGGCTCGCGAATTTGTTTATCGTTTACGCGAATATTTCGAGTCAGAAAAGTCGAACGAGGGGACATCGGGGGGAAGATTTGGGTGTACGTCCATTGCCTGCTGAATAGAGAACGCAGCCATCCGTAGCTGACGTTCAAGTTTTCAACGCGGTTTGGGAGGCGATAAGGGTCGGCAGTAGCAAAGTTTACGAACATGGTATCAAAACGTGTCATCGCCTGTCGGTAAGTGTTAATGTTTTGAGATTTCATTTATCTGACGTGTAGGTGGTGCCATGTGCGTAGTAATGTGTGGCAACAGCGCACCGAAGTCGCTTAAACGCTGCTCCTACTGTAGATGTACGGTACATGAGCGCCAAGCCGGGCTCGCGACCGGGTGTGTGGCTTCCGAGCTGCCCCTCCCACCTGGGCGCGCAGGCGGATCGCGGGCGCGTGGCCGCGGGCGCGCAATTATTCCTGCGCGCGGCCGCGATCGTCGCGCTGATGCGGCGAATTGGGCGCCGAGGGCGGCGCGCGCCGTCGGACGGCGCGGCGCGGCGGGCCCGCTCGGCGCCGCCAGGGCAGCGGCGAGGAGGGCGTGGCGCCTGGGCATCGCGGGCGACCCGCCGTTCGATTCATTGATTGATTAGTGTTTCCGGGCGCGTAAACTGCTGCGATCATTAGTCTCGGAAGTACATCCCGCAGTTTTTATTCTGGAAGGTGGCGGTGTTTCCCCTCCCGTCTGGATGGCGAGATCCGGCGCCGACCTACATGTCGACTTGCGGAGTTTTCCCCAACCACGTATCTTTCAGACGGGGCGAGATTTAAGCTCCCGACCGGTCTCCCGAAATATGTGGCAGTGTAGTGCATGCTTGTGTGTGTGTGTGTGTGTGTAAGAGGAGAGGATAGGACAAGGAAGAGGAAGAGAAGATCGCGCGTGGTCCGTTTGTTAGGGTATTGCTCCGGCATTCGCCTGGCATTGATCGCAGAAACCACGGAAAACTACCGATCAGAGCAGCCGGCCGCTAGAATTCTCCTCCAGACAGCAGTGAATTCCACCTACCTTTTAGCTAGTGTCGAAAAACCGCTACCTTCGGGCGTGGAACCCTAGCACCTCCCGACCAGAGGCCCTGCAGTGACATCAATTGATGCCCTGAGCTACTTAAGCCGGTAGACGACTCACAGTGTCCTCTGCACCCGAGAGGGAGAGAGTGTGCAGTCAGTGCGGGGCTGGCCGCCCACCGTCCTCCACCGACAACCCCTGGCGACTGCACAGGAACTACTCGCTCTCTGTCCATTAAAATTAGGATGAATTAGTATCCGGTAAAACGCCTGAGTTAGCTCGCGGCAACAATAATTGCCACTGCAGTGTCTCTCACCGGGATGTTCTACTGTTCGAATCCCGAAGATGGCGGATTTTGACTCTCAACTGTAAACCTGAGTCCCATTCAGCAGCTGTCTGAAGGAGAATTCTAGCGGTCGGTGGTTTCCGACCTTTTTCCTATCACTACATATCGAATGCCGGAGCAGTACCCCCAACAAATTAGATACACGGAGGTTTGAGTGGTAAGAATTTAGTTGAATATGCTACGATGTCACTAGCAAGATGGCATGCAAGTGTATTGATTTCACTGAATTCTGGTGTAAAGACGTTTGTTATCTTGAATTCTCGTAATTTTCACTGTCGACTTTCCTTTGTTTCAGGTGAGTTTCTCTGCCTCAATGGACGTTGCGTCGATGGAAGTAAGCGCTCACCTTGATGAGTTCGGGATTGAATTTATTTCTGAAACAGTTTGAAGGTACTTTAATGCTAAAGCTGCTTTTTGCTTTTTGGCGAAATGTTTTTTTGCTCTTCATTAAAGTGAAGGTACTGCACGAGCGAGGTTTGAGATTTACGTGAAGTGCCTGGGGAGACGCTTTCCACAACTAATGAGCAAGGGTTGTAAGCAAAGCTGTCGCAGGCTGAGCGCTCGCTGCAAACATAAATGAGGTGCGTTCGGAATACGTGATAAGTATTACAATTAGTTTCCTTTAGTACATTAATTATAAAGGACAATGTTCTTTTAATCAACCAATTGCGATTTAATATCATTTTTCTTTGGACAGAAATGTCCATGGATTTGAAAAGTTTTCTCTTTGAAAGCTTTATTTGTTAACCGTCTATTTTATGCAAAAATAAATAAATTAATTAATAAATAAACAACAAACAAAACCTTAGGAAGAATATTCGCTGAGAGGTGGGTGTTGTGAGCTTGCAAACCTAATTAATGTTAATGTTACGTACAGATTTTCGGTTCCGCAGGAGGAAAGTGTCTTCCAAAGGGTTTCGTGACAGAAAAAAAAAAATGGTTACGGGTATAAAGCGCCCATTAATAAACTCATAGTACCCGTATCCTGAAGAAAATGAGTTACCGGATTCCTTCGTGACAGCGATCTAGTATTATTTGGGTATATTTAATTCGCTATTTCGTATTGAACATAGCACAATGGCCAATTAAATTCGGCCTTACTTTTTGAATAATCGTGCTTTTTAATAAAGGTCATGTAACCTCCGGGTCAATCCATTTTAAATGCTCCATAAATTTATAAATTGGTCGCTCGACTATCGCGAAAAAATTCTTATTTTGAATATGAATTTCCTCATGTTTTAGTTGTTCAAAAACATCTTTAATTTATTTTTATTCTATCTGGTTTTCAAACGGCGGCAATTTTTGTTTCACGCCGTGCGCCATTTTTCGCGTTTGTGGACATGTTCTCTTTTAAAAATTATTCAGCTCTGGGTTGTTCCAGCATTCTAGAATAAAAGACAGTGGAGCCACTGAACGCGGAGCGGCATGCATTCGAGCGAGGTGCGAAGTTCTTGAGCGAGGCCCGGGCGAGCAATCGCTCTTAACCTTCTGAACACACGCGGGCGTTAAATTGTTGCGTCGGCGGGGCGGGGAGGGGCGCGGAGGGACTGACGCTTCCGCGCTAGATTACTGCGCCGGCGCTTCGCCGCAGGCGGCGCGCCGCGCGGCGGCGGCGGCGGCGGCGGCGTTTATCAGCGCAAACACTACACGCCCGGAGCGGCGAGGCGCCGGATGTCAAGCAAGCAGGCGAGACGGCGGGCCGGTGCGAGATGGCGGGGATGGATGGGGCGTGGCGGGGAGTATTAGTGATTCTGGGCGCGTAAACTGCTCAGGTCAATAGTCCCATACGTGTAGTGCATGTTTTTATCACGGGAGGTGTTAAAAAATTATTTCTGCTTTATTCACAATTAGTTTTACATTAATTTTAATACTTCGTTATATACTAAAACAATAACCATTAATTTACAATGATATCAGAATTGACTCATCTGAGTCTAAATATAATCTAATGCTATCTATCTTGAAAGTCGTCTGGTGTCTTCGCTGTAGTCCAGTAAGTTAAGCGCCAGTAAGTTGGGGTGATCCTAAAGCCTCTGCTGGTATCTACAACTGTAACTGGTTATTACTTCTTTAATGGAATTATTTTGCAAATCACTATGGAGGATTTCATTGGGAATATACGGAGACTTGGCAGCAGTTCGCAGTAATTTTGACTGAAATCTTTGTAGGATTTGAATATTCGAATGACTTGCAGAACCCTAAAATTGAATACTATATTTCGGAAGTGGCATTAACTTCAATTGAGAATTAAAATATAGGTTTTTACTGTAATTTTTTATTTTCGCCCCAGTAGCCAGTCGCATTTTTTAAACTTGAGTTCCAATTCGTTTCTTTCAGTGATTATGTGTTTTTTCCACGTTAATAGAAACGTTTCCACGTTAAATACACCTCTGTCGAGGTGTATTCGTATTTAACGTTATCCGCCATCGCGGAAATTGGCGGTGATCTTCCTCCGTTAGACGGTGAGATCCGGTGCCGGCCGACACATCTGCCAGTGGGTTTTTCCTCAACTAGGTATTTCCCACTAACGTGGCACGAGCTAGGACAAGATTTAAGCTCCCGACTGGTCTTCCGGCATGTGTGGTAGTGTAGTGCATGTATGTGTATATGTAAGTAAGGGGTGAGAATAGGACAAGGGAGATAATGGACAGATCGCGCGCGGTTCGTGGCCCGTTTGTTAGGGTACAGCTCCGGCATTCGACTTGTGTTGATGGGAGAAACCACGGAAAACTACTGAACAGAGAGCCGTCCGGTTCTTCTCCAGACAGCGGCTGAATTCGATGTACCTATTTAGCTAGTGTGGAAAATCCTGCAACCGTCGGGACTCGAACCCCTAGCACCTCCCGTTCAGAGGCGCTTACGTGACACCAGTCGATGCCCCGAGCCGCCTTGGTCGGTCGGGGAGTGACGGAACGGGGCGGGGTGCTGGGGTGCGAGGTCAGAGGAAGCCGATGGCCGCGCAGAACCCTCGGGGTGAATGCTCGTTGCACTTACTCATCTTGCTTGCCATGCATCCGCGGGCAGAGGGAGCTATTTGTTTAGGAGCGGAGGCTATTGTCGAACGAAATCTACTTCGCAACGTTTCGTCTGATAAACATAGGATGTAGTGGATAGGTCATGGACCTTTGAGATGGTGTCTGCAAGATACTATGAAGGCTTATCGACTCGTTCTTTACTTTTGGCTACAAACACGATATTCTGAAGAATTGGACACACGCAGTGGACGAACGAAACGTTTTCAATTCATCTGTATATGGTTTTGCGTATGTGATGTTTTGTAGACAATTTCAACCAAAAACGTTTTTGTATAACCTAAATTATCTAGAATTTTTCTTTAGCGAAATTGATATGAAATAAATCAATGTGTGAGTAAACTTTGAATATGTTATATGATCACGAAGTGAAAATGTTTTTTACAGTTGAATTAACTTAACGCAATTCAAGCACCTCTACGTTGTAACAAAGAGAACTGTTAGAGAAGTTGAGAAATGTTAACTTAAGAAATGTTAGTTTATGCAAAATATTGTTTTAAAACTTGGCGAATATTTGGTTTCCATGTTGGTAAAATTAAAATGTCTCCGAGAGACACTGTCGCGAGAGTACGCGCTTCTAAATAATTTACCTTATTTGTGTTAAATAAAAACATACATTCCATTGTTGATTTCAGCCGATTCTTGGTTCGATGTAAGTTGCAGAGAGCGTAATGTATTGCGTCCCATTTTTGCGCCATTGGCCAGATTGGGTAGTTAGCTTACCAGCAATACCCGTGCTGTCATACAAGCCACATAACTTATTTTACGCAGTGCATAAATACATAATGCTGTGCGATTTTATGCCATAGATAATAATATAATGTTTTATACTACTTAACGTTATTTTCGCGTTTTATTTGTTATTTTATTCATATTGTAATGTAATAAACAATGCTAGCAATCTTTTTATTGATCAAAAAAATTGATCATTCAATCAGAAACATATGTTTCAAGGAAAGAAGGTTACCCCTTGATGAAATTTTCGCTCGTTTACAAGATGAAGTCAGTAAAAATTAATATTTTGAGGAAAATGATTTTAGCATTATTTAGAATTATTCCCTTTCCTCCTGGATTCTTTTAGCATTAGCATTATTCCTCCTAATTCTGGTCAACTGACTGATGGAGAAGATACTCCAAATATAATTTCCAAAACACGGAAATAAAATATGTAAGAGGATATTGAACTGACAATGGATATTGATAGAAAAAGCGTCCCACAGGCAAACCAGATTCACAGTTATATCAAAATCGATTAGTCCAGCCCCCTCACGAAAGTATCAACATCCAACGTACACTGGAAAAGAAAAAGAAATAAATCTTGCAGTGTCGATTCCATTATTGAAAAATTAAAATCAAACACATTTTTATTTATGTGTAGAAATCATTTTTAAACGAAACAGCATTATTGTAACTATTTTCCTTTTAAAAATAAATACTTTTCAAAATATGTAACAAAGATATACTAATTATATTTCCAATAGCATTGACACTCCAGTTCCGGTAAATAGGAATCGGCATGGGCCAATGTCCCAAAAATGGGTTGACCTTTATTCTAAAAAAACTATAGGTGTTATAGACTCAAAAACTTGGAGACACTCTTAAAATGTCATTTTAAATCGTCAGCAGCCAGATATTTACTTTTCATCCACCCAGAGAGTTGCGGCCCTTAATGGGTTTCTTATGTTTTGGAAGAACAAGACAATTTTGATAAATTATACACTTCAGAAGCTTTTCCTTACTTTTGCAGAGTTGTTATCTCTTTCCTCAAGCAAGAATGACAATGTACTGGATTACTTAGAAAGTAAATAAGCCAGATTCCACATAAGAGAACGTATTTGTACACTTCGAAGAGAATACTGCGAAAAACATTATTTTCTAATGCGTGACAAAGTTCAAAAGTAGTAACTGCTTCAATCAAAGAAAGATGAATTACATTGAATGTAAATTATCTCAAAGTGGTTATTAATGGTTCCGTTCTAGTGGTGCAACTTTTGATGCGGTCAGTAGTGATTGATTAAGAGAATTGAATCCGTTGACAGGTAGCATATAAGCATTGACACGTTACAGATTTCCTTTCAGTGATGAATCATTATGTCCACATTCTCATCCCTTGTAATCGCGGTACATCGCCGAGCCCACCGGCTGAGATTAGCCCAGAGCCAGCAGTGTCGCGATTCTAGCAACTCCGCCCGGGAGACCTAGGGTTCGAGTCCTGACGGTGGTGGATTTTCGACACTATCTTCGTAGCTAAATCGAATTCAGTATCTGTTTGGTGGAGAATTCTAGTAGACGGTTGCTCTGATCGATAGTGTCTGTGGTTTCTCATATCAATAGTAGGCGAATGCAGTAGTAGTATTCGAACAAACGAGCCACGGACCGCGCGCGATTGTTCCTTCCCCTTCCTTGTCCTATCCTCTCCTTTTACTCTTAGACACACCTTCGTGTACTACACTACCATTTACGAGGTAGATTCCGTAAGTTTGAATTAATTAATTTCAAATTGCGATAGAAAAGATTACGTAACTTTTTAACTTGATCATTCTTTACCCCAACCCACTTTTCACATCTGTATATTAACACTGTGCCGGGTCAGAGCCCTGCCGAATGTTTGTAAAACATTCCATTCGTGTAACTCCCGGAACCTCTTGCAAATTCTATCCTCGACGGTTCGTACTCACTGAGCATCCTAACAGGATCTCGTCACAGCTTCCTAGAGGAGTTGCTTCCGTAGTCAATGACAAAGGCTTAATCCAGAACATTCGGGGTTAATCTCACCTCGTATTAGTTCCAGTGATTTTCGACTGTATAAGTTAGCATAGGTAGAATATTGCGAAAGTTTTTGGAACTGTATCTACACTGAATAAGGGAGATTTGGACAGTGCTTGTAAATTATCTTACATGAAATGAATTTATCTATTTATTGTTTGAGCAAATGGAGCATTCTAGTAATTTTAAGCGACGGTCTTTGTCTGATCATGCCCGGGAAACGAAGCTTTTTGGAGAGCAGTGTTTCAACTTCTTGCCTGTGCGAGGCGCCGCCCGCAGGCGCAGGAGGCCCCGGGAGGCGGCGGGTCCGAGTCCTTGCGCGCGGCCGCCTCTCCGGAGGCAGCGGGCGCGGTAGCGGGCGGTTAGGAAACGCGCGTGTCCGATCTTGACAAATGAGAACTCGATCCGTAATTAAATCGACTCTGCTGCCGTACGCGGCCTCCCTGGCGATTTCGCAACAGCAGCGGCAGCGGGGAAAGCAAGCGCGTGTACATTCACGCGACTCCCCGCCGCCCTCCACCCTCCTCCCACGCTCCATCCACGATCCGCCCACGCTCCATTCACTATCCTCCCACTCTCCATTCACGCCTACGCTCCTCCCACGCTCCATTCACGCCTACGCTCCTCCCACGCTTCATTCACGCCTACGCTCCTCCCACGCTCCATTCACGCCTACGCTCCATTCACGCCTACGCTCCTCCCACGCTCCATTCACGCCTACGCTCCTCGAACACTTCATTCACGCTCCGCCTACGTTTCTCCCACGCTCCATCCACAATCCGTCCAAGATCCATTCACTTTCCTCCCACGTTGCATTCACTCCTACACTCCTATCACGCTCCATTCACGCCTACGCTCCTCCCACGCTCCATTCACGCTCCACCTACGATCTGCCCACGCTCCATTCAAGCTCCGCCCACGCTTCTCCAACACGCCATCCACCCTCCTCCAACGCTCATTTAATTTCATTTTCTTTTTATTGGCATTGCAATTACATATATTAGTACTACAGTACTTTTACATGTGTATTTTTGGCGGCTTAACTTAACCCTAAAAGGTAATTTAATTCCCAAACTAACCACTCGGGGTGAGGCAGCTCGTGAAGCGCCTTGCTTATTCTCCACCTCGGTCTGCATGATCAAGAAAGCTTGAATTGGGAACCTGCTTTTAATTCTTGTACGGGAATCTGGGATTTGAATTGGGATAGGCGGCCGTTTTGGTTGATGTCGGAGTTTAATTTACTGGAGATCTTGGTGATGAAAGGGGTTATATACGAAATATTTAATTCTTTGTGCAACTGTAGATTTGAAACGAACCATGGGGCTTCAGTAATTGTTTTGAGGTATTATTTTGAACGATTTGAATTTTGTTTAAATTGTTTCGTGAGGCATTTAACCAGATGGGATACGCATAGGTCATAATAGGTTGGATATAATATTTGTACATGGCTATTGCGTTGTTCAAGAGAGATTTTACTTTTGTAATTAATAAGTGGTTTTAGTTGGAGGATCTTTATTTTTGCTTTTATGCAAATTTATGCAAATGCGTTTTTGCATGTATATGGTCTTTCCATTGAAGCTTTGTATCAATATATAATCCTAGATATATGTTTAAATTGGGTGGAGTCCAAGGAATTAATGAATTATTGATTTGGAGGGGTGAACGCTTGTCTGAGTGCAAATATTTTTGCATTAGATATTTTGGCATTTAGTTTGAGTTTTCATTTTATGGACCATTCATGTATTTTTTCAAGGTGTCTTTGTATCTTATTTCATATGATATTTCTTGAATATTTGGACCCGTATATAATGGTGTCGTCAGCGTATTGCCCGATGTTGGTGTTGAGGGCTAGTGGGATGTCAGCTACGTAGAGATGTAAAAGTGTGGGAGATAACGGAGATCCTTGGGGAAGGCCTGCTTGTATATTTCTGGGGTTTGTTGTGTGATTGTCAATGGTAACCGCAAAAGTTCTGTCGGAAAGAAAACTAGTTATCGTGTTGAGTAGATATGCGGGGGTGCCTATAGATTTTAATTAGTGAGTGAGATCGATGTGCCAGACTCTGTCGAAGGCCTGGGTCAGATCTCGACACGTGACGATTGTATGATGATTTTTCTGGATGTATTCATTGACCCTTAGTTGTTGGTGCGAGGTTGAAATGGTATTGATGAATCCAAATTGATGGTGGGGATGAGCCTTAGTGTTATTTGTGTAATGTTTTAATCTTTTAAGGATAATTTTATCTAGTAATTTAGCTAATGTGGGTAGGTGACTAATCGGCCTTAACCCACGCTCAATTAATGCTCCAGCCACGCTCCGCTTACTCTCTACCCAACTCGGTGCGCCCCTGCCGGCCGTCTCTGCTCGTGGCTGTGAGGTCCAGGTCGTTACACTTTCCAGAACCTAGAGACCTTTCCTTATGTGCCTTCAAGCACGAACCATTTACGTCGAGAATCTGAAAGAAGAAAATCTCAATCTTCGTGTCCATAAGTGCGATTTTTTTTACAGACTGCAACATTAGAACAACGTCATGCTGATTGTTACGTCGCCAGATTTATTAAAACACCGATTCAATTCGAGACCTCAAACCGGGAGAGGGAGCATCAACAGATGTCACTGCAGTGCCTCTGACCGGGAGGTCCTAGTTGCGAGTCTCGACAGTGGCAGAATTTTCGACTCTACCTAGATAGCGAGGTCGAATTCAGTCGCTGACTGGAATTCTAGTGGCTGGCTGCTCAGATCGGTAGATTTCCTTGGTTTTTCCGATCAATACGAGGCGAATGACGGAGCACTACCCTAACAAACGGGCCACAGGCCGCGCGCGATCATTCCTTCCTCTTCCTTGTCCTATCCTCACCCCTTACACACACACACACACACACACACCACACTTACACTAACATGTACCATACTACCACATATTCCGGGAGACCGGTCGAGAGCTTAGAGCTTGTCCCGGCTGTTGGCGGTGCCCCGATGGTGGGAGATACCTGGTTGAGGGAAACCCCGCTAGCCTACTGTATGTTGGCGCCGGATCTCACCATCCAGCTGGGAAGATCACAGCCCTCTACAGAGGAAAATATACACTACACTTACGGGACTAATGAACTTAGCTGTTGATGTGCCCGGAATCACGAATCAATCGATCGAGACCTCAAATCATTTTAAATGACTATTATCTGTTAATTCCATTCAATTTTATTAGTAATTTGTTTACAGGATTAACCTATGTTATTGTCTGTAAATAACTAATGCGAAAAGTTGAATGCATGTCCAACATATAAACCTCCTACGTATGCACCTTAGGGAGTTATAGTGAAATATTAATAAAACCAATTTTACTAGTGAAATATTAAAAGAAAATTAAGTTTTTCCTTCATTCAAAGAGGGAAACATATTCGCCGAGAGAACATGGGATCAGCGCTGACTTGCAGTTCATCGAACGACTTAATAAGTCCACCTGACACCTTCAATTAAATATAATTAATCCACTCTCCGGGCAAGGTCTGTGTACAAATGTAAGTAGAAATACCTTTTTCTTGTATTTGCCTGCGACAGGCGAGTCATTGACCGTTTGACGTGGCTCGAGTGCTTAGATGCGGAGGAGAATTTAATTGGCAGCGACAGTGACTGTCGTGCTGACATTGACGAAGTATTTAATTTTAAGACGCCAACCAACGTGCGGTAAATATTCATTTCGCACGCTAAACATAACTATGCATCGCGTACTGGTGAATCTTTCAGCAACTTAAACATCTCTTAGAATAGGCGTCGACTACCTTGTCTTATTGCTCGAATCGTATAAAGGAGTTGAGTTCGACTGTAAACCAATCATTCGACCACTGACATCCGATCGAACGGGTTCATCGAATCCAACGAGCGGGTTGCGCTTTAGGAAGCCACCATTTGCTGCCCGTCGCGAGCCTCGTGCCCGCACTCAAACGGGCGGATTCCCGCCCGGGGCGCGGCTCCCGTGCGCGCTTTGGCCTCCGTGGAAGGCGGATGTTTCGTGGCGCCCGGGCGAGACCCCCAGTGCAGTAGCCCTTGCCATTTCCTCCGCACCTCGGTCCTCACATCAGGATCGGTGGCTCAGGGCATTAACCGCAGTGCCTTTGACCGGGAGACCCTATGTTCGATTTGGTGGCAGGATTTGTTACACTACGTTATCAGATAGATCGGATTCAGTCGATGTCTGGAGAAGAATTCGAGCCGCCGGCTGCCCTGATTGGTAGTTTTCCGTGGCTTCTCCAATCAATACCAGACGAATGCCGGAGCAGTACCCTAATAAACGGACCGCGCGCGATCTTTCATTCCTCGTCCTTGTCCTATCCTCACCCCTTAAACACACACAACCCTAACATGCACTACACTACCTTATATGCCGGGAGACCGGTCGGGGACAAAACTCGTGCCGGCTAGGGCGGTGCCCCTCTGATTGGAGATACCTGGTTGAGGAAAATCCCGATAGTCGACGGTAGGTCGGCGCCGAATCGCGCCATCTAGTAGGGGCAAGATCACTGCTACCTTCCGATGAAAAACATGCACTACACTTACGGGACAAACGACCTCTTTAGTTGACGTGTCCGGAAACACGAAAAAATCAATCAATCGGTCCTCATGGTGGCATTTACATTCGCCAGGGCACCAAGCAAAAAACCTTTTTGGGCCCCCTCCTGAAAAAATCCTCCGAACGACTAAAAAAATAATTATAATTAATTTTAGTACAAATACAAATGAACTTTGACAAATTGTTTTTAGAGTTTTTAAGACAGTTTCTTTAGCGATCATGTTACGCGTTCATATTTCATGACTTTTTTATTCATTTTGTGTTATATGAATTTTTTGCTCAGATGCAGGGGCTCCATCGATGAAGGCTCCTAAGCAACTGCTTAAATTGCTTGTTGGCAAATCCGTCCCTGTGTATCCTCGCGGATACATTCGCAGTTTCTACCACTACTGGGCGACGAGGACGATCTTCTTTCTAAAGAGATTATTTCTCTTCTTCGAAATTCAGAGAACATCCTGTGTAATCATCACCACCTACATGATAGTTTGTACATCGGGCACCTCGGTTTACAAATAATCGCTTCCTCCATTTCAATTCAATATCCATTTTTATCTCTCGATATTTTCATTTTAACGTGCATTCCTCTATTCGCTGAACATTCATTTCTGCTCGTTTGTGTTGTATTCACTCTCACGTTGATTGTCATTTTGTCCGTCTCGCTTCCCATCGCCATTTTCCAACTCTTCCTCCACTCGCAGTCCCGCTCCGCGCCGCCTGAGGCCCCGACGATGAGGGCGGCCGGCGTTCGAATTCCGTCGCTGCGCCAATGCGCGGCTCTAATGGCTGGCGAGACAGCGGGCGACGCTTCCCGCTGCATAATGCCTAGGAGGAGCCACTCGCGGATGCCTTGGCCACTAAAAACGCCACTCGCAATTTATTGCTCGCGTAATCGCTGGTATGTTCTACGCACGCCGGCCGTCGCCACCCGGCCCACCCGTCTCCCGGCCCACTGCCGCCTTGCGACCTACCCCTAGCTCCCTGTCCACTCCCTACCCCGCAAAGCCCACCTCCCAGCCCACCCCGAATTTCCCGCCCGCCACGTCTTCCCGCCCACCCGTCTCCCCGCCCACTCCGTCTCCCCGTTCACCCCGCCTTCCCACCCTCTCCGCCACCCCGCCTTCGCCCACTCCGTCTCCTGCCTGCTCCCGCCTCGCGGCAAATCCCCCCGCTTCCTGTCTCCCCAACACCCACTCCCCGCCTCACAGTACACCGTCACCTGCCTGTCCACCTCGCGGCCTCCCCGCTCACCCTTCGCCTCCCGCCCACCTCGCCCTCACCCCCACCTCCGCGCCTCCCCGCTTCCACCCTGCCTCATGCCCACCCCGCCTCTTCTGCCCACCTGTCTCCCCTGCTCCGTTCCCTGCCTCGCGGCAACCCCCGCTTCCTGTCTCCCCGCTTCCCGGCCCACCCCGCCTCGCACCGTCACCTGCTCGTCCACCCCGCCTCCCTGCTCTCACCCCGCCTCCCTGCCCACCTCGCCTCCCATTGCGCCTCGCCCACCTCGCCTCTTCAGCCCACCCTGCCTTTGCACCTCGCCTCCCCGCCCACATCGCCTCCCCGCCCACTCCGTCTCCCCGCCTGTCCCCGCCTCGCGGCAACCCCCGCTTCCTGTCTCCCCCGCTTCCCGGCCCACCCCCGCCTCACAGTACACCGTCACCTGTTCGTCCACCCCCGCCTCCCGGCTCACCCCCGCCTCCCGGCCCACCCTGGCCTCCCCGCTCACCCCCGCCTCCCGGCTCAACCCACTTGCGCTTCCCGCCCACGCCTTCGCATCCGCGTCCGACGGGACAGGTTCCAGGCGGAGCAGCCCCTCCGGGTTCCCTCGCGCTGCGACGCAAAGTGGTATGCGACGCGGAGGTGGTTAGACGGGATGCGCGCGAGTTGATTTTTAAGGAAAACTTCAAGTTGTCTCCCCACCTCAACAGGAATTTGAAGAACTCTGCGTCAGAAGGAGTCCTTTGGCTCTCGTATCTAGCTCTGTACTAGTTCAAAAAACGATGATAAGATACAGAAAACCATATGCCCTGATTAATAGGTGTCTTTCCACTTATAAAATATCTTTTACTTAAATTTTGACATTTGACAAAGCTACGATGGATTGCAACTCTCAGGACAAAATAATGAACAAATGTCGGCAGATAAGCGTTCATTCTATTACATTTACGATTAAATTAAAATTTAGTGTTTATTCTCTAGAACTGGTGAAAATAGCTAAAACAGATCTGGAGGCCACTACCTTTCATTTGAAACAAAAGTCAGAAAATTTGGTTTAGTAGAAAGATAAAATTTCTTTCTACACACAAAAACCCTATGGTTTAAATACATCATCAATACTTTTTTCATCATTTTAAAATAAACGAAAACCAATTATATTGACGCAATGAATAACTGTAATTTTAACAGGACATCTTTCGAAAATCGGTAAATTTGTCACACTTTTTCGTTTTTACCGCAAGGCATCCATGTGATCTCCAAAGACCCCAGTTCTAGATCTGGCGAGAGTGCGACCTGGGCAGCAATGTCATTGAAGAATAATGTAATGAGTTGGTTGCGAAAGTCATTCCGCCGGCAAGCGTAAGCGAAACCAGAGTAGCCGAAGAGCACCGAAACTCGTGACTGACGCATTACTCGTTGGCGCGTCGCGTGGCGTGCCCCCGGCGCAGCGGGCGCAGTGGGCTGCTGGCGCGTGTGCGTCGCCCAGGCGGCGGGCGGCAGCCGGAACGGCACGTGTTATGCCGGCGCCGGCCCGGCCCGGCCCGGCCCGGCCCCTCGGTGAGCTTTCGATTAAGTAACTAATTTCTGTTTTCGCTGAGCGGGGCGGGGCTGCGTCAAGGCGAGGCGGGGTGGGCGGGAAAGCGCGGGGCGGGGTTAGGGGGCGCGGGGAGGCGGTGGGCGGGCCGGGCCGGTGGGGGCGCGGGGAGTGGCGTGGCGGGGTAGAGGAGAGGTGGGGAAGCGTAGTGCGGGACTGCCCGGGCGGGGGCGGCGCTGGGTGGCGCGGGGCGGCGCGGGGCGGCGCGGGGCGGCGCGGGGCGGCGCGGGGCGGCGCGGGGCGGCGCGGGGCGGGACCGCGTCTATTCCCGCCCCGGAACGAAACACAAGGCAGCCGCTGCTCATTCGGCGACCTGTCGCCGTCTCCTTGGCGGGGAAAGTGGCCTGCGCGGCGGGCGCCGCCGCCGTCGACTGGAAACGTATGGATATTATAAATATTCCGGGGTCGTTAAACGGCGCTGGCGGAACCAGTGCGGCGGTCGCCCACTTGGCGCCGGGGTAATAACCGAAACACTGCGACAGGAAAAAAAAGAGTGAAAACGGGACATGTACGAGAAAGGAAACGTTTGCTTGGTTGCAGGTGTTAAGGTGGGAAGTCGTTTGATCTAATGATGAATAAGGTGCGTGGGCATAACTGACGTACCACATGGTTCCTGAAAGTGATTATTTTAGTTTTCATGAAATGAACACGACAATTTACTGTGACTCCTGGCACATAGTCACGTTTACGTGCAGTATGTCCACTGTTATAAGGCGAGTAATGCTCACTATGTGCGGTTGTTTTCTTCGCAATTAATTTACTGTTATTATTAAGTGTGCGGAAGAATATGTGTTGATTATGAAGGAGAGTTCGCGAGTTGGCACCTTGACTATAACGAATGGCTGCTTCTGTGATGAAGGTCCCCTTACCGAAACGGTCTGTGTTCCAAGACACACTGGCATCGACTGAGGAAATGAGCGACCTGCGCATGTAGTGCTTCTCGGAGAATCAATTCCGAACTCGGTGCCGGTTGCCGGATCTGAATATTATAAACCATAAAGGGGCGCGCGAAACTTGTGGTGAGGACTGGAAAAGGTCCTCACCTCGGTAAGAAGAGGTGGCTTAGGGCAGCTGATGTCAGAGCAGTCCCTCTGACCGGGAGACCCTAGGGATCCGGGAGGAGCTAGGAGACCCGGTGGTGAGATTTTCACTCCAGGTGGTGACCTAGGTCGAATTCAGCTGCTTTCTGGAGGAGAATACTTAGCGGTCGGCTGTTCTGTTCGGCAGTTTTCCGTCGTTTCTCCGGTGAACACCAGGCGAACGCCGGAGCAGTACCCTAACAAACGGGTCACGGGGCACACGCGGTCTTTCCTTTTTCTTTCTTATCCTATCCTCGTCCCTTAACTGACACTTACATGCACCACACTACATCATATGCCAGAAGACCGGTCACGAGCTGACAGCTTGCCCGGCTGGGGCGGATGGTGGGAGATACCTGGTTGAAGAAAAATCCCTGTTAGCCACGGTAGATCGGTGCCAAATCTCACCATCCAGCGGGGAAGGATCACCGGGGAAGGATATTATGCGATTCAAACATGCACTACACTTACGGAACTAATGACCTAGGAAGTTGACGCGGAATCATGAATCAATCAATCAATCAATGAAAAAATTCGAGGTGCGGTCGCGTAGCGTGTGCCGGACCGCCTCTGAGGCCGAAGGCGGGTAGTTTGAACTGCACATAGTGAGCATTACTCGCCATATAACAGTGAAGGCGCGCGCGCGAGGGACCGGAATTTCGGGGCCGGTGTCCGCGCGCTGCGGTGACGCGCCTGCGCGGCGCGGCGACTGGTTCTGCCGCACGCGCCCCGCCGCCCCCCTCGCCACCTCACCCCTCCGGCCGGCGGCGCCGATTTCTTCCGCCGCGCACCCAACTTCATACTTGCGTTTCGGCGGCGGATTACTCGGCGGCCGCGCGCACTCGTCAACTGCGCCGGGAACCGGTTCAGCGCTGCTCCACTTGGCGCGTGCGCTGTCGCTGCCAGTCACCGCGCGCGCACAATTAGCGCTTGATTAGAGTGGGGACCAAACGCGAGTTACGTTTCTCGAAGAAGCATTGGAAGCTAAGGAAAGGGCTTGGCAGAACGATGCAAAATGAAAAGCTATCATTATCGTTTGCCTTTTTCTCATTCTGATATATGACAATTGGCTGATCTCGTGAGGAATCCAAAGCAACGAGCAGTTCGTCTGGAATGCGTTGTTTACGGAAGTAAACTTGGGCGAAGCCTTCTCCGAATCGTAGAAATGGGGAAACTTTGAACGTGTAGTGGGAGGTTCCTGTTTATGTCACCTATTCCGTGCGATTACTTCTCCGTTGGCCTCCCTTGCTCTCATGTGTGTTGGCGTGTGTACGTGTTTGTGTGTATGTGAGTGCTCGTGTACCTGGATGTGTACGCGCGTGTGTGTGTCTGCAGCGTTTGCCGGTACGACCGGGCAGCCTAGTGGACAGGAGAGGGGGGAGCGGTGGCGGGCCCCCCGGGGAGTCGCTGGCGGCCGTTGCCGCCGCCGTGCGCGCGCGGCGAGGCAGGTTGTTGCCGTCGACGACGCGACGCTGGGCGCGGCTTTGGTCCCGCCCGGCCCCGCCCCCTCCACCCGCCCGGTCCGAGTCTGCCCGCCCGCTCTCCTCGCTCGCCGGCCGGCGCCGTTGTGCGCTACGTCCCCTGCCCCCCCACCCCCACCCCCGCCGTGCTAATATTTGTTCGAACGCACAGCACCCGGAACTCGCGGCCCTGCCCAGCCCCGCCCCGCCCGGCCCCGCCCCGCCCCGCCCTGCCCCGCCCAGCCGCGCCGCGCCCGCCATACGCGCTCCGATCGGCTTTTCTTTCCCTTGTCTGTTTCCCTGGATTTAGTGCAAAGGAAACTTTGTGAATAATGTCGCGTTTAGTACCGCTCTTACGTCCTGTGCGGTAAATGAGAGAGAGAGAGAGAGTCAACTTTAATCGAAGTCTTTAAAACAAGATGTTTTGCGTTTACAAAGTTATTTCAGTCTTCTTTTCAGGTCAGTTTCGTGATTTCTTTTTATTGCAGTCAGTCCTACACGGTATAGCTAGTAACTCTTATTAAGAAGGGTAAGGATTTATAGTATACTAAATAATAATAATACTTTCGAAATAATACGAGAAGAATTAACACTTATCTGCCGCCATTTCTTCGTTACTTCATTTTGTTGAATGATTTGCAATTTATCGACATTTCTATGCATCAATCGTCGTTTCGTCATCTGGCGCGAGCAAGCATGTGTCAATATTATCGTGGCATTTTTTACAGGTTTCAGTAGTGCGAGTTTTATAATATTGTTTAACAAATGTGTTGTTAAATTAGTTTCTCCTTGTATTTTTTAACGTACTCTGAAGCTCATATTACCATTTTAAAAAAAATATTTCAATTCTGTACGTTGAGGCTAGAGACAGAACCATTTGTCGAGTCACCGCGAAATACAAAACATCACCGAAAATAGAAACTGTTTGAAAAACAAAAATCTTTTTGAAAATAATAGAAATGTTGATTCGAAAATGGATGGTATGGAACTTTTTCTATGATGAAATCATTATTTTCAGGTATTGTAATTATAGTATCATTTACGATATTTGATTCAATTAATAAGTAATTTGTGTCAGTAACGTTGACGTCATTTTGTTTTGTTTTTCATTTAATTTCTGCCCTACGAATCGCGAGCGATATACAAATACGTGGGATAATCTCGAACTTCTTATTGGACTCTTAATAAGTAAGTCTTAACAAGAAGTTGGAGATTATGCCGATGAAGCTAATGACGGATGCTCGTGTTGTAACTGACCTTTAAGTGAACCCCCTGTAGAAAACGCGACCATAAATTCCGTTGTGTGTTATTCTACTAATAGTTTGTGTTCGATCTCCCAAACGGCAGCCCGATGTCGTTTGTCAAGTAGCCTTCGGTTAACAGCGCAACGATCCGTGATCGGTCACGTGCAATACCTTGGGAATTGACGAGCGTGTACCCTGCCCAGCCGCAAGTACACTCGTCCTTTTGTGCTCACCTATCTGTTGTGTTCATTAACTGCACGTAATTTGAGTGTTTTTATGAAAGTGATCGGTAGTAAGCGCGCAGTATTACACTTGCCATATTTAAACCGCTTGACGGTGGGGCGCGTTTATTTATTTGCACGGCCACCGCGCCCGGGCCTCGCCCCCGTTTGCGGTGAATAAACGCGTTCACGCGGCGCGGCGCGGCGCCGTGCGGCGTTCGTTTCGCTTGCGCAAGCGCCCGAGCGCGCGCGCAGCCCGTGCCGTGGAGTTTCGCCCGCGTCGTTAGGGCTTCAAGGGCCAGAGCCCCGCCCACCCGCCGCCCTTCAAGTTCCAGCTCCAGCTCCAGCTCTAGCTGCAACTCCGGCTCCGGCTCCGGCTCCGGCTCCAGCTCCAGCTCCGGCTCCAGCTCCAGCTCCAGCTCCAGCTCCGGCTCCAGCTCCAACTCCGGCTCCAGCTGCAGCTCCGGCTCCAGCTCCGGCTCCAGCTCCGGCTCCGGCTCCAGCTCCAACTCCGGCTCCAGCTGCAGCTCCAGCTCCGGCTCCAGCTCCGGCTCCAGCTCCGGCTCCGGCTCCAGCTCCGGCTCCAGCTCCGGCTCCAGCTCCGGCTCCGGCTCCGGCTCCGGCTCCGGCTCCGGCTCCAGCTCCAGCTCCAGCTCCAGCTCCGGCTCCAGCTCTAGCTCCGGCGCTCGACTGGGGCGCGGCGGAGGGCGGCGACGGCAGGCCGTTGCGCGAGGCGCTTCGCACGGTAGCACAATCAGGGACCAGCCATTCGGATCGCGGTAAAAGGAATTGGGATTCGAAATGTCACAATCACGGCATTTCAATTCGTATCTAAAAAAATATCTGGGTTTTCTCATATCTACTCTAAGCTATCAGGTATTTGAAATTTATAACAATATATTATCAGAACGATTTACTGTATATTCTTTAAAGCAAACGTAAGTTCTGTTATGCTCCGATGTATGTTTT
>BLKR01007493.1:0-36399 GCA_011170035.1 Teleogryllus occipitalis
CGCCCACGCCCTCGCCCCCGCCCACGCCCTCGCCCACGCCCTCGCCCACGCCATCGCCCACGCCATCGCCCCGCCCACGCACTTGCCCTCGCCCTCGCCATCGCCCTCGCCCACGCCCTCGCCATCGCCCCGCCCACGCACTTGCCCTCGCCCTCGCCCTCGCCCTCGCCCTCGCCCTCGCCCTCGCCCTCGCCCTCGCCCTCGCCCTCGCCCTCGCCCTCGCCCTCGCCCTCGCCCTCGCCCCCGCCCTCGCCCTCGCCCTCGCCCTCGCCCTCGCCCTCGCCCTCGCCCTCGCCCTCGCCCTCGCCCTCGCCCTCGCCCTCGCCCTCGCCCTCGCCCTCGCCCTCGCCCTCGCCCTCGCCCTCGCCCTCGCCCTCGCCCTCGCCCTCGCCCGCGCCCTCGCCCGCGCCCTCGCCATCGCTCCCCCTCCCACTCTCATCTTTGCTTTCACCTTCACCCTCGCTCTAGCTCTCGTCCTCGCCCTCTCTCTCGATTTCGATCTCGATGTGCCTTTAACTCCGCGTATGGCTGTCCATCCCCCCACCACGTTCCACCTCCTGCGCCCTTCCCCTCCCCTATTTCTCCCCCTCACCCTTGCTCTCATCATCTTCGTCCTGCGCGCGCTCCGTTTTCGCGCAGAGAGCACCTTTTGCGGAATTTCGCGCTAATGAAATCAGGGCTCGGCTCTCCCGCAAGGGCCCCTCGGGAGATTTGCTCTCGACGCGCTCTCTTTTCTGGTTAGCCGCCCTCTGGGCCCTGTGATAGCTGTCGACGCCCTTTGCTTCCCTCCGGAGTAGACTCAGCGGAGTTGGTTCCCTTGCGGTGTTTCGTGAACGCTTCTCTATTCTAGCAAGGCTCTGTACCCGCCCACTCTCTAAGTACATCAAACTCATTGCGAGCTGTTGCGTCAAGTGTACGTGACTTCTTAACTCTACAAGAATGTTTGTTGAATATTTTTGGCAAAGAAGATGGGCATTAATGCAGAGCACTAGGAGGAAATGAGGACTCAATAATAAGCAGATCAGTATTAGGTTTTCGTTTTTACATTAGATTCAGTGTTATTTACACACCTAATGAATTTTCATTTTCTTCTACTTACTAGAAATTTATTTGTACAATCGTCGATAACTTTTGCACTTGTTGCGTTTTCAGCAAATGGGGGGGGGTAATATAATCTGCAATAAATAGATCAGATATAATGCAAAGGCATCAGGAACCTCAAAGTTATTTAAAGTAAACTAAATCTTAATTAATAGTTTTCTAATTCTGTTTTGTAATATGCCCTAAGAAATCAAGTGTAATAGTTGCTTTTCCTGAGTAATTATGAAATGAATTATTTAAATAATTTTCTTGCCTTTTCCTTATAAGCTACTAAGACAATGTTGCAACATTGTTGCTATGAGCACTGGTTCACACAAGAGATATAATGCCACCACATCTTCCACTTCTTTTAGTACATTGACAACATTATTTGATTAGAAGTTGTGTAGGAAATGCAAAGAGAAAATGTGGCAGAAAATGTTTGGTCGAGAATTTTTAATCTGTTGTAAACCCTATCAGATTATTTTTGTCCTATAATTTTATGCCACATTGGTTTCCGTATAACTTTCCGCTGCATGATAGCAACTCTATCTCACGAATTCACGTGTTTCATAATGCCCCTCGTAACACTCCACTCCACCTCTACAGGAACGTCTGCTACCATCGTGTTCCACCACAATTCGCCACGCCTCGCCACGCCTCGCCACGCCTCGCCACGCCTCGCCACGCCTCGCCACGCCTCGCCGTGCCCCGCCACGCCACGCCTCACTATGCGTCTTTATATCATATCGTACCATGCCTCATTACTTCACACCCTGCCCCGTCTTGGCTCGTTTTCTATTACCTCGACTCAATTCTTCTCGTCCAGTTCCACGCTGACCAGTCCCCAATTCAGTCATGTCGCGTATCGTCTCGTTTGGTTACACCACGTTGCATCATGTCTCGCTGCCCAGACATGGTCGCGTCATCGCAGCATACTGAAGCACCCACCACCACTCATCGCCCTGCCCCGCTACTCCGCCAGGCCCCACCCGCCGCGGTCGGTCACAATCACCGTACCCCGCTCCGCCCCACGTCGTCTCTCCGTTCCCACCGCATTGAATCTCACTTACCCCACAGTTCCCAGAGCCGATTCCTGCCGCGCGCCACCCTGCAGACCCCGCCTGACCGCCACGCTCCGCCGTGCCCGCCGGCCCCGCCGCACCCGACTGCACTCCTCCGCACCTCGCCGCACCCCGCCGCACCCCGCCCCACTTTCTGTGCTCTTCGCCGCGCCCTGCCACGTCCAGCCACACCCTGCCGTACTCGCCGGCCCCGGCACACTCCGCCGCACCTCGCCACACCCCGCCACACCTCGCCACGCACCGCCGCTCCCCGCCATGCTCCGCCGCGCCCTGCCACGACCCGCCACACCCCGCCGTGCCCGCCGCACTCTGCCGCACTCCGCCGCACCTCGCCACACCCCGCCACGCTCCGCCACACCTCGCCACGCACCGCCGCTCCCCGCCATGCTCCGCCGCGCCCTGTCACGACCCGCCACACCCCACCGCACTCCGCCGCACCTCGCCACACCCCGCCACGCGCCGCCGTTGCTTCAGACCGCACTGTCCCACCGCACCTGCCCCCGCAGTTCCCCCGGCGCCCCGCCGGACCACGCAGCGCGCCGCCCGCCCTTTCCCCGGCGCCTGCCCCAATTCGCGCGGCGTCCTCGGGCGCTGCCTAAACTCCGCATGCGCCGCCACGCGCTTATTCGCCGGAACAATGCCGCCATAACCGGAAATCATATTAGCCCTGGCGCGCGCCAGCGCCAGCGCGGGTGGTGGCGCGGACGCCCCGTGGCGGCGGAGGCGGCGGCGGGGGCGGGGGCGGCGGAGGCGGCGGCGGGGGCGGCGGCGGCGGAGGCGGCGACGGTGGAGGTGTCCCTATCTTCCGCCCGCATCCCCACCGCTGCCGTAACGGCCGGCACCCGCTCCGCCCCTGCTATTCCGAGCGCTGCTTCTCGCCGCCCTCTTGACTGCGCAGCCGCTGGCGCAGTGGTCCGGGGGCACTCAGCGTATCCCTGGAGCGCCCGCAAGAAATAGTTTTAGAGGCAGCGCCTGTTTAACATTTCAACGGTGGTGGCTTCAGCGGAAAATTTGGTTTTGTGGTGCAGTATTTTGAAGGAAACAGTTGTAGGGACAAACGAGGGGCGATTCTTTCTGAAACGTGGTTGGGGTTTGATTTTCCTTGTTGATGGTCACCTTGAGGTTGGTTCCACTTCTACGGTTTTCTTGGCCTCATTTTCGAAGATAAATTGAAGAGCCTTCTGGAATTGTAATCTTCTTTTCTTTGCAGAAAAGTTACGTTTTATTCACTATTTTTGCAAGAAATTTGTGCAATTAAAATGTTAAACGTGTGAATTACAAAAAATAATGTGTGTACTTAGTAACCTGCGTAATAGTGTCACTTAAAATATTAGTAGTTCTTAATATGTACACGTTCCTAACCTACCTACGAAATTTGAAGCCATAACGATTGTCTTATTTTTCTTATTTTTTATAACTGTTATATGATTAAAATGGGCCAATGATTCAATGGGTAGACTTGTGCGTAACACGGGAATGTGTTCAACACCATAGACATAAAATGTATAACTATGAAACTTAATACACAAATGGTTACGCTATTGAATCCGTCTCATACCGTTTTCAGATTTTAAATTACTGACTTACTGCTGTACAGCTCAATTTCATCTGTGATCTAATTTAGACGAGCTAACAGTACTTTCTAAATGATAAGGAATTTGGTACATCGGAAAGAGGAAACTGTTCATCACCGACTTTGGGGATGGAAGTTGAGCTGTGCTGGGTGCAAGAGGAATATTTTGTGCAATCCCTTTTTGACGATTTTTCTCCGATCAACCACCCAAATTTTCGACCATACATTTTCATCAATAACCCAGTTAGTTTCCATGGAAAATCCCGCACTTTCAATTGGCTTTAAATAATGATTTAATAATTTTGTAATTTTTTAATGTATGTAATTATTTTGTAATGAATTGCTCAGAACATATTATTAGAAATTAAACAAAATTTACAGAATGCAGTATTTATAGTATTGACGAAAATCCGATATTTTCTCGAAAACATCTTGTGTTAAAAAACAAGCTGATGCAAGTGTGGTAAAAAGTAGTAGTAGTAGTAGTAGTAGTAGTAGTAGTAGTAGTAGTAGTAATAATAATAATAATAATAATAATAATAATAATAATAATAATAATAATAATAATAATGTCTTTATTACTGGTGAGGCTCAGGCCGTAATGCCTACTCTTCCGCCTAAACACTTAAATATTTTTGCATCTATATAATTACAATTGAGACGTTCGGGTTGTGATAGCGATAACTGACATTTCACATTACCTACGAAATTGCAACGACCGTATTAGTGGAAGTGTGCTACACATAACTAATGAAACATTTATTGTGAATGTATTTTCATTGTCAATTTTCTGGATTCGAAAACTAACATGATATAAAGAGACCCCATGTTTCTTATTTACAAGAAAGCCGCGGTAAGTCAATAATTTTACTTTCGTAAAATGTCAGAAATTCTCGAATACCCGAATGCCTCAATTGTGAACAAATTTGAAGAAAGAGGACGGCATATTTTACATTTATATTTATATAAAAGTGGATCAAAAGATAAAATTAGAAATATTAACTATTTTCTAATAGACAAATTTCTAATAGACCAACAAATTTCGAAATTATTACAAACTCTGTATATATAAGCTGCCAAACACCAAAATTTCATAATCACTCTTTTCTAGAAAATAGCAAATTTAACATTGACTATATTCATAGTAGTCTCCTCACATGAGACCACCGTGAAGTAGCCGCTTCGGTAGAGGCAGGAACGTCCGCCTCTGGCCCAGATACTCACTCCCCCCCATTTCCGGATCCGCATCATCCCACCCCGTCGCCCTCATCCTCGCCCCTGCTCCACTTCTCCCTCATCCTCACAAGAACAGCTCTCCGCTCCTGCTCCATCGCCGCCGACGCCATCCCCACCAGGGTTTATGACTCCCATATAACGTGGTGGAGACCATTACAGTGGTGTGCTGTACAGCATCACCCTCTTACAGGAACTAAAGTACGAACTGCTGTGAACGTTATTTAAAATGTGGGTGGGAACTATTTATTAAATGAAAATTTGCTTACTACAAATCCGGAATCGAACCCGTCTTCTGGTGAAAATTTATCTCCAGACCAAACTTCAGATAAAACTTTTAACTAATTTCAGGCGCAAATTCATCAAGAACTTAATAAAAACTCGCAGACACTTCTTACTTTAATCATCGTTACTCACGTAAGGCAGACGTAATATTTACTGATACTTTTTTTCCCTAGGGCTTTTATCCAGCCGACAGCCGGTTGCCCTTTACGTCCCGAAGGGACGCATATTCGACCATACACTAGACAAACACTTGCGGGCTCCTCTGATCTGGGGTCAGCAGAACGCGAGGCCCTCCGCGACAACACACACACAAAGTCAAGGGACAAACAGCCTTGCCCAAGGCGGGACTCAAACCCGCGACCCTTCGGACCGAAGCGCTGAGTCTGTACTCGCTCTTAGCCACCTTGGCCATCCAGGTCTCGCATTTACTGATACTTACCTTTCGTAATATTTGGCGGTAATACGTCTCGCAAGGTCACGATCGAATTACATATCTTTCGCGCTTTCGTATTCTCACTAATTAGCCAAAGTTTGTGTGAAAGTTGGCGAACCTGTATTTGGCGACACTAGCATCATTTATAGTAGCACCCTCTCACTTTGTCCCCAATTTTGATGGAGAGTTGCATTTCCCTGAATCCCACGGTCTCGCCGAACTGTCTCTCTCCCACTGCTTGCTCGTTAATGATTCCAGGCGCGTCAATTACTATGGTCATTAGTCCCGTAAGTGTAGTGCGTGCTTTTGCTCGATAGGTGGGCGTGGTCTTCCCCCCTCTCGGATGACAAGATCCGGCGCCAACCTACCGTCGGCTAGCGGGATTTTCCCCAACCAGCGGGGCACCGCCCCAGCTGGCACATGTTCTAAGCCCCCGACCGGTCACCCGGCACGTGTCATAGTGTAGAGCATGTTAGTGTAAGTGTGTGTGTGTAAGGGGTGAAGATAGGACAAGGAAGAGGTAGGAAAGATCGCGCGCGGTCCGTGGCCCCCTTTGTTAGGGTACTGCTCCGGCATTCTGTTGGTGTTGATCGGAGAAACCACGGAAAACTACCAATCAGAGCCGCCAGCCGCTAGAATTCTCCTCCAGACAGGGACATAATTCGAAGCTGACCAACTGGTGTCGAAAATCCTGTCACCGTCGGAACTCGAACCTAGGACCTCCCAGTCAGAGGGTCTGCAATGACATCAATTAGTGCGCTGAGCCATCTCTCTCGGTCCCACTGCTTGCTCCGACCCCTTTCCCCTCCCATTCGCTTCCCCCCACCCTATCCCCGCGCCCTCCCCTCCATCCGGCGCTTACGAGGTGCTCCGACGCCGTGGCTGCATCGACGCTGTTATGAAGTCCGGGGGCGGCGCCGGCACCGCAGCCCCACGCGTGCAGCGCCTTTAGAGAACGGCCTCGGATGGGGAATGAAAGCGGGCGGACGCGCGCGTTTTGTGGGCCGTAGATGCGAGATGAAGACGTTGAGCTCGGGACCAAAATTTGCCCACCAACAAGAATGAACTATTTTTAAATCAAAAATACAGATTGCTTCTCGATTTTCTATGAGGCATTTAAGTATTTAATACTCGTCTTTTATGCCGTGGTAAATTTTGTCTAGATTCTTTTTCGGTAGTTTAAACACGGTCACATGTGCGCGGAATGCAGAATTTTAGGCTTCGTAATAACAAGAAGTATCCCTCAAATAATTATTAATTTCAGGTTTATTTCGAGAGAGGCGATGTGTGTTGAGGTGTTTGGCTGTAGCAGCAAAAATCTTTGTTTCATGGATCTATCATTTATTGTGTGAAACTAGAGCTATACAACCGGACACTTTAAACCCTTAAATACGTTAACTTTATTTATGTGTTTAGTAATATCCGATTTGTTTCGGCAGTTGAAACTTTCCATATAAAGCACATAATACTCCAACCATTACTGAATTAGAAAGCTGATGGTGATGTTTTAATTCGTATGTAAATTGAAGAATACGGAATATGATTTTCTATGCTCGCGATCCGTTACGACGACGAATTTCATAAACAGTAAATGTTTCAATGAATATATTCAATGAAGTGAGGTAAATTAAACTGACATATTTGGAAGACTAGGGGATAGTCATTAGATATGTGATCTTTAAATCTTCACTTTTGGAAACAATAAAAAGCATTTCATAGATCTAACTAGTGTCTGTATAACACTATTTATTATCATTTTATCTTTATTAGCTAAAACTGTTTCATTCTATCCGACACTGGTAAGTGACACTCCGGCTCGTTTCGCTAGTTCACGTAGTTCTATAACGGTCATTATGGGTGGGATTTGGAAAAATTATTTCTCTGTTCGTCTAATTCAACAATGCATAAAATTGCACTCAAACGATGAGCCCGTTCTGGCCCAGTGCGATCTGCTCAGAGTTGACATTTAATGCTGGCGACCCGGTGTTGACTGCTCGGCGTTGACGGACCAGTACTGACGTCCCAGTGTTGAGTTCTCTGGGTGCAGCATGCCCAGTGCTGACGGCTCGGTGCTGATTGCTAGGTACAGACGGTCTTGTTCTAATGCACCTATATGGACCAGTGGTGTGGGCATGCGTCTCGGTGCTGACGGTCCAGTGCTGACTGTCCGGAACTGATTGTGTTGACCTCTCCGTGCCGACGGCCCAGTGCAGATGGACCAGTGATTTCGGGTTGCGGTTCGGTGCTGACGGTCTAGTGCTGACTGTCCGACGCTGACGGTGTTCACCTTTCAGTGCTGACGGTTCAGTGCAGATGTACCAGTGGTGTCGGCTTGCGGCTCGGTGCTGACAGTCCAGTGCTGACTGTCCGGCGCTGACGGTGTTGACCTCTCGGTGCAGACGGCCCGACGCTGATTGCTCAGTACAGACGGCCCAGTGCTGACGGCCAGTGCTTACTGTCCGGCGCTGACGGTGCTGACCTCTCGGTGTAGATGGCTCCGTGCTGACATCCCAGTGCTGACTGTCCGGCGCTGACGGTGCTGACCTCGCAGTGCAGATGAGTCAGTGCTGACAGCTCGGTCCTGACGCCCAATCGGCGAGCGCGGTCCGTGGCTTCATGTCGTGCCGCACCACGCTGGCGCGCGTGCCGTAAAAGTCTTGGCCGTCCATCTATATTGCATGGGCAGCCGCATCGCATGGCCGATATCTGCAGCGGCAAAAACCAATATTTGTCTCCGGCGGCGGCTGCTGTATAATGCATTTATCGCGCGCCGCGGCGGGGGAGGGGGGAGCTGGGCGGGGGACATCACCCCTTCCCCTCCCGGCGATGGGGAGGGCGATGATGCGCCAGAGGGGCGGGGTCTGGGAGGGGGAGCCACTGTGCGGATGGGGCTTGTCACGACTAACGTCGTGTCAAGAGACAAAAAGTTATTAACTCTTAAATCGTCAAAGTTATAAACAAATCCGCGGAACGTGCGTCGTCTTTCGTCCCTCTTTCTTGTTCTGTTCTCACCCCTGACTTACATACACTCATTTACATGTTCTACAGTACCCTACCAAACGAGCCACGGACAGTGCGCAAACTTTCTTCTTCTTCCATGTCCTATCCTCGCCCCTTACACACACACACACACTTACACTAACATGCACTACACTACCACACATACCAGGAGATCGGTTACGAACTTAAAACTGGTCCCTGCTGGGGCGGTGCCTCGCTGGTGGGAGATACCTGGTTGGATGAAAACCCCGCTAGTAGACGGTAGGTCGGCACCGAATCTCGCCATCCAGAGGGGGAAGATCACTGCCACCTCCCGATGAATAAACATGCACTACACGTTGGGGTCTAATGACCTAAGCTGTTGACGCGCCCGGAATCACTAATCAATCGATCATATCACCCCATCTACATACGCTCTAGCTGCTGGTCAAAATATAACGAATTCTCGCAGCACGGACGTTAGAGTCTTGGCGAGCGGAAAGGGGTATGGAGAAGTAGAACAGGGAGGGTCGCGGGGGCGCTGCTGACTTAGGTGACTAAGTGCATCAAGTCATGTCACTGCAGTTATCTATGACCGGGAGGTCCTAGAGTTCCTGTCCCGACGGTCGCGGGATTTTCGGCACTAGCTAGATAGAACACGATCTATCGTGTTCAGCAGCTGCTTGAAGGAGAAATCTAGTGGCCGGTTGCTCTCATCGGTAGTTTCGTTGTTTCACATATGAACTCTTGGGGGATGTTAGAGAGTACCCTAATAAATGGACCACGAAACACGCGCGATCTTTCGTCCTTGTTCTATCCTCACCCCTGACTTACATACACTCAGTTACATGCACTACATCACATACCGGGAGATCTGTCAGGAGATTAGAGCTTGTCCCGGCTAGAGTGGTGCCTCTGGGAGATTTCTAGTTGTGACAAACCCCAAATGCAAGCTGAAGTGTAGGTCGGCGCCGGGTCTCGCCATCGAGCGGGGGGAAGCCACCTCCCTCAATGAACACATGCACTACACTTACGTGAATAATGACCTTAGCAGTTGACGCTATTGAATGAACGGCGGGTTCGGTGGTTTGGAGGATTCGGTGGTATAGTGGTTAGCGTACCGGACTGTTGTACCCAAGTTTGAGGGTGCAAACCCAACCGAAGCCGTGGATTTTTAAGGGCAAGAAAATCCCGTGTACGCCATCTTTCGAAGGGACAATAAAGTCGGATGTTCCATGTAGTAGATTTACGGCAAAAAACTCAAGCCTAAAAGAATCCTCTGGGCGAAATTCAAATCGCCTGTTTCGTCACTCTTCTTTCTCAGCTTGATGGTGAAAGGAGCGTAGTGAAATTTGCGTGGTCAGACGGAAGTTCAGACCTGATGGCCGGAGTCTCACCACATAAAATAAGCTTGTAACTAACTAATCAATCAAAACCCCGGGGTGCTAGGCGTTGTGAGGGCGAGGGCGAGGGTGGGAGGTGTGGCAACGCTGCTCCCCGCGGACTGCAGAGATAGGGGACGGCTGTGTTCGTGTGCCCCACCGCCCCGCCCCGCGCGGCTAGTATAGCCGGATGTCCCATGCAGTAGATTTTCTGCCTGTATAAAAGATCCTCAAGCCTAAAATAAGCCCCTGAGCTTAATTCGCCTGTTTCGTGGCTCTCTTTCTCAGGTAGATGGTGAAAGGAGCGTAGTGAAATTTGCGTGGTCAGACGGAAGAGAGGATCTGATGGCCCGAGTTTCGCCATGTACAATAAGGTTGTAACTAACTAATGAATCAAAAATCCGGGGTGCTACGCGTTGTGAGGACGAGGGTGGGAGGGGTGGTAACGCTGTTCCCCGCGGACTGCAGGGGGAGGGGACGGCTGTGTTCGGATCCCCAACCGCCCCGCCCCGCGCGGGTAATATTGTTTGCCCGCGGAGCGCGTTACTGATTTTCGCGAGTTGCAGTTTCGCTGCCCTGCGGTGCGGAGCGGTGCAGTGCGCGGGGGCTCGTGACGCGGCAGCCACCGGCAGCAACGATCGGCGATGGACCCTAGCTCAGAGGTGGACAAGGCTTGCCTTTAAAGCAGGGTTACCAGGAAATTTGTCCTCAGCTAAGGGCATTTTACCAGAAAGGAAAGGACATTTCAATGAAAATGAGGACATTTCAATGAAAATGACATTTCAATGAAAAGGAGGACATTTCGATGAAAAGGAGGACAATTCAATGAAAAAGAGGACATTTCAATGAAAAGGAGGACAATTCAATGAAAAGGAGGACATTTCAATGAAAAGGAGGATATTTCAATAAAAAGGAGGACATTTCAATGAAAAGGAGGACATTTCAATGAAAAAGAGGACATTTCAATAAAAAGGAGGATATTTCAATGAAAAAGAGGACATTTCAATGGAAAGGAGGACATTTCAATGAAAAGGGGGACATTTCAATGAAAAGGAGGACATTTCAATGAAAAGGAGGATATGTCAATGAAAAGGGGGACATTTCAATGAAAAGGAGGACATTTCAATGAAAAGGGGGACATTTCAATGAAAATGAGGATATTTCAATGGAAAGGAGGACATTTCAATGAAAATGAGGATATTTCAATGAAAAGGGGGACATTTCAATGAAAAGGAGGACATTTCAATGAAAAGGAGGATATTTCAATGAAAAGGAGGATATTTCAATGAAAAGGGGGACATTTCAATGGACATTTCAATGAAAAGGGGGACATTTCAATGAAAAGGAGGATATTTCATTTCAATGAAAAGGAGGGACATTTCAATGAAAAGGAGGACATTTCAATGAAAAGGGGGACATTTCAATGAAAAGGAGGACATTTCAATGAAAAGGAGGATATTTCAATGAAAAGGAGGACATTTCAATGAAAAGGGGACATTTCAATGAAAAGGGGGACATTTGAAAAGGAGGATAAATGAAAAGAGGACATTTCAATGGAAAGGAGGACATTTCAATGAAAAGGAGGACATTTCAATGAAAAGGAAGATTTTCAATGAAAAGGAGGACATTTCAATGAAAAGGAGGACATTTCAATGAAAAGGAGGACATTTCAATGAAAAGGAGGACATTTCAATGAAAAGGGGGACATTTCAATGAAAAGGGGGACATTTCAATGAAAAGGGGGACATTTCAATAAAGAGAACATTTCAATGAAAAGGGGGACATTTCAATGAAAAGTGGGACATATCAATGAAAAGGGGGACATTTCAATGAAAAGGGGGACATTTCAATGAAAAGGGGGACATTTCAATGAAAAGGGGGACATTTCAATGAAAATGGGGACATTTCAATGAAAATGGGGACATTTCAATGAAAATGGGGACATTTCAATTTTTAATGAAAAGAGGGACTTTCAATGAAAAGGAGGACGTTTACCTTTTTCATATTCCACGTTGTATAGACATTAAAAATGAAAGCTTCAAACCGAATAACTTCACCCCCGCACTCAGCTTCGTTATCCACCAAACAATAAATATAAATAAGTTTTAAATACAATAAGCCTAACGATCTATAATGGAGGCCATTCATTGGAGTAAAAATGTAGATATTGAAGACATGAAGTCCCTTTAATTAATTTATTTACTTTAAAATTATGCCAGTATTATTTTCAATTCAACAAAACAAAAATGAGCACATTCCATATAAATTTAAAAAAGGAGGGAGGACCGAAAGACAGTATTAAAAAAGGAGGACAGAGAGAAACCCTGCTTTAAACGAGATAGTTCGATTGACGACTTGCAATGATGCGAAAATCTCAGTCACATTTTTCGTCTTTCGGTTCAGGATTCCATTGTGATTACGTTAAGCAATACTATATAATCAAATCTATGGTCTGTTTGCACATTTTTTATTATCCCAGAGAAAATTTCTAGTTTTTAAATGTAACTATCCACGCTTTGTTGGTACCTTTTATTCGTATTTTATTTATGTACAGAGGAGGAGTGGGCCAGGGGTTTTGAAACGTGAGAAAAAGTGCGCAGATTGAAATTCTCACACTTGCGTCACGTTGACGTTTTTGCTGTTTAAACTATAAATAAATTAAATTATACATAGTTTATTTTAAAAATTGACGATTGATTTATGTTATTGCGTAACTGTGTCAATCTTACTATGAAACCATGATTTCACGAAAAATATTGACACTCGAGTAAAAATATATATTTCTAACGAGCAGCCAGCAATGTGGAAAATTTCGTACAAATGCAATAATATCCCTTACATCAAGTCATATGCAGTATTTTTTCTATTAGTAATCAAAATCTACAGCAGTTATTCCAATTCTTCTGAAGACCTTAATTTCATGTCTGATTCACTCCTGTTCGACATTCTAGTATTTTGCCTTGTCATTATGATTTACCGCCACATCTCCGGCGATAGTTTGAATAGAACGGAATATCTTATTAGAAAGATGTCCAAATAGTCTCATTGCTTGGTATGCAAACATATCTAAATTTGTCGGCAAACTGTAGTATGTTGAAGATATCATGCCATAAAATTTGTTTGTTTTTTTCTCCCTTTCAAAATTCAAAATTTATTGCTTATTTATCCTTGAAAATTGATTTTATTACATGGGAGTTTTTTTTTCTCCCTTTCAAAATTCAAAATTTAAGTAGTATATGACTTAGTGTAGGGATCACTGAATTTTGAAAATGTGCACACAATTCACTTTTCCTCATAGCACGTCATACGCAGTTTTTAACTGTTTTTTTTACGTAAAATAAATAAATAAATAAACAAGCTGTAGCAATGTAATAAGTTCATTATGAGTATGCAGTGGGAGTAAAAAACGTTATTACGTTTATAATGTGATTTACAGCGTAAAAAACAAATTTCATTATGTTACTATTCCGTTATGTTATTATTATACAAACTAAACCTTGCCGGAGCTTTGCTTGACGTTTTGTGGCAAGATATCTAATGCAAAAGAGGTATTTGATAGAGTGATTCGATTGATTTTCGCCTCCTAGGAGTCAGTGTGTGTTTGATTGATGTTCGGGGCATGTGGTCAGCTGTGGTCATGGATCTCGTTGATGTTGTAAATGTTATATTCTTAGAGTTGGCATTGATCCTCCTACAGCTGGACATTGAGACCCGGTGTCGACCTAGAAGTCGGCGTACGTGATTTCCCCTCTAGGTATCACCCAGCGGGGCAACGCGTAGCCGGGATAAAAAGTTTTAGGCTTTCAATTGGTCTCCCGACAAGTGCGAACGTGTAGTACATGTGTAAGTGTATATATGAGAATAAGGGAAGAGTTTGAACAAATAAGAAGGTGCTCCATGAACATTTAATCATAAACAACACGGAAAAACACCGAAAAGAGCAGTCGGACGCGAGAATTCTCCTCCAGACAACAAGTCAAGTCGGCCCACTTACGTAGCTAGTGCCGAACGTCCGCTATGGTCAGGTGTCGACACTAGCTTTTCAGCTAGGTCCAATTCAGTCGCTGTCTGGAGGAGAATTCTAGCGGCCGGCTGCTCTGATCGGTAGTTTCCCCTGGTTTCTCCGATCAACACCAGGCGAATGCCGGAGCAGTACCCTACCAATCGGGCCACGGACCGCGCGCGATCTGTCCTTCCTCTTCCTTGTCCTATCCTCTCCCCTTACACACACACTTACACTAACATGCACTACACTAGCATATTTTCCGGGAGATTGGTCGGGAGCTTAGAGCTTGTCCCGGCTGGGGCGGTGCCCCGCTGGTGGGAGAGTCCTGGTTAGGGGGAAGTCCCAGTAGCCGACGGTAGGTCGGCGCCGGATCTCGCAATCCATCGGGGGAAGGTCACCGCCATCTCACGAAAAAAAACATGCATTACACTAACGGGACTAATTACCAAAGCTGTTGACGCGCCCGGAAACACGAAAAAATCAATCAATCAGTCAGGGGTCGAAATCTATGTCCTCTCAGTCAGTGTCGCTGCAGAGACAACACAAAGCTCGCTGAGATAACTCATCAGGAAGTGTGCGTGTGCGTGTGTGGGTGTTTGAGTTGGGAGGGGTTGCACCGCAGCTCAGGGGCGTTGCAGCACGTGTTTCAATATTCATGGGCGCGGGATCCCGTGCTACTGCCTGCCTCCCTTGCTCGTTGGCGTGCAGTAGACCCCGCTCCTTCCCGCCTCCAAGTTCGCCTACACACACAACCCTCTCACCGCTCACCCACCTTCTTACCCGCTCGCCCACCAAACCATCCACCCGCCGGTCCACCTACCCAGCCACCCACTACGCCCGCCCGCCCGCCCGCCCGCCCGCCCGCCCACCCGCCGGCTGCCCGCCCGCCCAGCCCGCCCAGCCCGCCCCGCCCAGTCCGCCCCGCCCAGCCCGCCCTGCCCAGTCCGCCCCGCCCAGTCCGCCCCGCCCAGTCCTCCCTGCCCAGTCCGCCCCGCCCAGTCCGCCCCGCCCAGTCCGCCCCGCCCAGTCCGCCCCGCTCCACCCAGTCCGCCCCGCCCAGTCCGGGCCCTGCCCAGTCCGCCCCGCCCAGTCCGCCCCGCCCAGTCCGCCCAGTCCGGCCCCGCCCAGTCCGCCCCGCCCAGTCCGCCCCCGCCCAGTCCGCCCCGCCCCGCCCAGTCCGCCCCGCCCAGTCCGCCCCGCCCAGTCCGCCCCCCGCCCAGTCCGCCCCGCCCAGTCCGCCCCGCCCAGTCCGCCCCGCCCAGTCCGCCCCGCCCAGTCCGCCCCGCCCAGTCCGCCCCGCCCAGTCCGCCCCGGCCCAGTCCGCCCCGCCCAGTCCGCCCCGCCCAGCCCGCCCCGCCCAGTCCGCCCCGCCCAGTCTGCCCCGCCCAGTCCGCCCCGCCCAGTCCGCCCCGCCCAGTCCGCCCCGCCCAGTCCGCCCGCCCAGTCCGCCCCGCCCAGTCCGCCCCGGGCCCAGTCCGCCCCGCCCAGTCCGCCCCGCCGCCCAGTCCGCCCCGCCCAGTCCGCCCCGCCCAGTCCGCCCCGCCCAGTCCGACCGACCGAACGCCCGCCCGGCCATCGTTCGGTCCCTCCGTTCGCCCGATCGCCCGCCCATTCACCCGCTCAATCAACACCCCACACACACACTCACCCGCCCAGTCTTCTACCCATCCCACAGCCTGTCTGCCCTGCTGCTACACCCCCCAACGTGCTGGCCCTACTGCCTGCTCGCCCTACTGCCTGCTTCCCTACCGTTCCGTCCACTCGCCCCTCCTCCCATCCATCCGTACATCACCGCCCCCTCTCCCCCGCCTCCGGAGGCGGTCTGGCCCCGCGGCAAGGAAGCGCGCGCACCTTCCCGCGCCACCGGACCCAATTAAAGCGGCGTGGGGCGAGCGCGGCGCCCCGACTTACGAGAGCCCGCCAGGTCTCCGGCCGGAGGCGGATACTCTCTGCTCGCCAGGGTGAGGCTTTTAAAGCGCTGAGAACGATGGAGACTAAAGCCACATTCTTTTGAAGAACGTAGGTTGTACCGCCATTTAATCATAAGCCGCCTATAGAAGGTCCTAGAAGAATAGTTAGTAGGCAGATGGTGTTGCTATGACTCGGTACTCATCTCATGCTAGTGTGTGCCACAACGTCTTCAGGGAAACTTTTTTCGCAGTCTTGCTAAATTTCGTTGTTGTGGGTCTGGTTTCTTCGTTCTTAAAGTCTCATTTAGAGGAGAAAATAAAGTTTTTAAATACCGTATTAAGGTGTATTTCGTGCTCATGCCACAAAACGCTTAACGAAATACGAAGGTACAATTAACATCTGAAGTTCTGGGTTTTGAATCGTATTTTTAATCTCTTCCCATCTCTCATATCGCATGAAATTTGAATTGGCGAATAATAACGAGATTAAGAGTGAGAATGGAAAGCGGTACGGTTACCTGCAGATATCCTTATTCTCCAAAGGTTGGGGATGAGAAACGTAAAACTTAACCGGTCGTTTAATAGCAGTGTATCCGAATAGTACTTTAAGGTTCTTACGATGCCTTGTGGATGGTGATAAGACTGTTCATAAGATTAGTGAAACGCATAATAGCTGTCAGAGTGAAAAAGAATGTTGAAAAGAAATATTATCTTGCAGCAATTAAGAATATCTTGTGATGTCATTTGTGGGAATCATCAGACGAAAAGCATATCATATGAGACAAAAACAATTAATTATCGTTTTAAATAATATATTTCACCTTAAATATTTATGGGTGCATTCATTCTCTCTCTAAGTGTTCTCCAGTTCCTTGTATATTTTATTAAGTTGGTTGTTTGCCCATTTGGTTGTTTGCGGCAACGATGGTGTAACGGTTAGCGAACCGGATGACTATACCCGTTCGCGGGTTCAAATCCGATCGAAGCTGTGAATTTTCCTTATCCTTCGTATGCCTTTCTTCGGAGGGTAAGTAAATCCGGCTGTCCCATGTTAGTAGATTTACTGCATGTAAAAGATCCTGAAGCCTAAGTGAAGCCTCTGAGCTAAATTCAAATTGCATATTTCTTCGACCAAGTAATACCTTCTTTGCCCCCAAGTTGGTGAAAGGTGCGTAGCGAAATTTGCGCGGTCAGACGGAAGAGCAAGTCACATGGCCTGAGTCTCGCCACGTAAATTAAGGCATCAATTCAATTCAATTCAATTCCGTATTTATCAATTCCAATAAGTTGTCAGTATTACAAGACAGTTAGCCCGAGGTAGAGTCGTAAATTGTTGACAAAAACACTTTTTTTATTGGAGCGGGCTGTGAGCAGAGCGAGTGGGTGTGGAAGGACGGCCGCCGTCGGATGTTGCAACGTGCCGTTGTCAGGTGGCTCTGGGTGCGAGGTGTCGACAGCGGGGAGTGGGCGTGGCAGAGCAAAAGACACCAGCATTCCAGCTATGTCGAATTCAGTCGCTGTCTGGAGGAGAATTCTAGCGGCCGGCTGCTCGGATTTGCAGTTTTCCGTACATATTTCAAATTCTAAGTTCAGGCGGGCAGGCAGTAGGGTCGGCACGTTGTGGGGTGGGTAGGCAGCAGGGCAGACAGGCTGTGGGGAGGGCAGCAGAATACATAATTCAAATTCTAAGTTCATATGATGCCGTCATCCTTGTCGAGAAAGACTTCACAGACATGGACGCAATGTTAATACTCTAATAATTCAGTATACATGATAGGTCACGTAAATTTAGCACCTCCTGTAAATTTTGAAGGGTTGTTTCAATGCAGTTTTCACGAAGGTGCATGAGAAAATGAGGCTAATTGATGCATGTACTCGTTTTGATTTTATCACTTGTATTTTAAGAGATATTAAGGAAACTTTGTTTTGCTTTTTCAAATAGAACTACGCATATTTTTTTAGTCTATGATGACCAACGTAAAAAGATTAATCCAATGATACAATAGGAAGAAATACATGTATTAATTAGCCTCATTCTATCGTTCACCTCCATGAAAACTGCATTGCAATACATTCAACCGTTCAAAAGCTGAGGTGCTAAAGTTACGTGACACCTGTATACATTTAATCTTCGTATACTCAACATGTGTATGTTTAACATTTAATGTGAATATTATATGTTTAACTTTCTCTGAATATTTCAATGCGAGGAAATTACCGATATAGTTTACAGAAGAGCTTATTAGTGACGACTGTCATAGATGACAGTACACATAGATGACAAGGTGACAGAAGAAAGCTACCAATGCTCGTGGTCTGCATCAGTTCTCTCATTTAGCCTCGATTCATACATCACTTTTGGTTTTTGCGTCTTCTATCCATCCCATGCACCGTTTCTGGCTCCTCCGTTGTCTCCTGCATTAATTCTTGCACACATTAGCATTTCATCTCCTTCCCTTCCTCATTTTCGTCTATTTCTTCCATTTCCCACTATGTTCCATCGTCTCATGTAACCCTCACATCCATCACATCTGTCCATCACTGTCTGTGCTTTCCCTCGACTTTATTTTTGATTCACCTGGACATTCAACACTTGTCTTACTGGTTTTTCGCCATTTCCTTACTGCCAGCCTGTTCAGTCTTCTCTTTCATCTTATTTTTCCCCAGTGTTCCGTCGATCTTCTCCCCTCGCTTTGCTCTTCGCGCTCCGTCTGCGCCGCCTCCGGCGCTCTCGGCCGTCCGCGCGTCCACCGTCCGCTCAGCATTTCAATTAATAGCGAAGCGCGCGCCTGGAACACGCAGATAACGAACGCGCCCCACCTGGCCCCAAGCCAGCGCAGCGGCGGCGGCAGGGACGGGGAGGGATAGCGCGGGGCCGAGCCGAGCGGAGCGGGGCAGAGCGGGGCGGAGCAGGACGCAACGGGGCGAAGCTGGGCGGAGCGAGACAGAGCGGGGCGGAGCGGGCTGGGGCGGAGCGGGCTGGGGCGGAGCGGGGCGGAGCGAGGTGGGGCAGAGTGGGGCGGAGCGGGGTGGGACTGAGCGGGGCGGAGCGGAGCAAGACGCAACGGGATGAAGCTGGGTGGAGCGGGCCGGAGAAGGACGGAGAGGGGTGGAGTGAGGCGGGGCGGAGCGTGCCGGAGAGGGACAAAGCGCGGCGGAACGGGGCGGAGCGGAGCTGAGTTGGCTGAATGGAGCGGTGGCGGTGGAGCAGAGGGGGCGGAGTGGGCTGGAGCGGGGAGGAGCGGGGCGGAGCAGGACGCAGCGGGGACGGGTGAAGGGGGTGAGCGGGAGGGTCGGAGCGGACGGAGCGGGAGGGCTGGAGCGGGGAGGGCGAGGAGAGCGGGGAGGGTCGGAGCTGGGAGGTCGAGCGGAAGGGGCGGAGCGAGGAGGGGCGGAGTGGGGTGAAGCGGGCCGGAGCGGAGCGGTGCGGAACGGGGCGGATCGGTTAGGATCGGGGCGGAGCGGGACGGAGCGAGGCGGAGCAGGGAGTAGCGGGGAGAACGAGGCGGCTAGGGGTGGAGCAAGGCAGAACGGGGCCACGCGGGGCGGGGCTGAGAGGAGCGTGACGGAGCTGGGAGGGGCGGGGCGGAGCGGGTCCAAGCGGGGCGGAGCGGGGTGGGGTGGGACGGAGCAGGGCGTGGCGGGGAGGGCGCGGCGGAGCGGAGGTACTGGAGCGGGGAGTGGTGTGCTGTGCCATGGCGGGGAGGGACGGGGCAGGGCGGTTCCTCGAGCGACCGACGCCATCCCAATGCCGTCTCAGGCACCTCCCTGCCTTTCTGCCTCGCCTTCATTGTCTTTAACGCCCCTGCCGCCCCCACTGTCCGCCTCCCCCTTAACGTTAACCCTCACCCCTTAACTCCCCCCTCCACTGACCCCTCGTCCCTCCTCCCCACCACGTTCCCTTTACCACCCAACTCCTCTCCAACCTCGCCTTTCCTCCTCGCCACCCTCCGGCCCTCCCCCACCCTACCGTCTTCCTCGACCTCTTTACCCCTGTCCCTCGCGTATCCTCGGCACCCCTTCAGCCCTTTTGCCATCGCTTCCCGACCGTTTCGAAGCGGCGCCGCCGCACTCACTACCCAGCTATCGGTGCACCCCCACGCCCAGACCGCCGCCACCACTTCTCTCGATACCACCATCTCTCAGCCGCCACGTCCTCAGCCCCGCTTTCGGTTCTCCTCGCTGTCCCCGCCGCCGTCCCCTCACACTCTTGCCCCACAGCCTCAAGTCGCGGACGAGACACCAGCTCCTCCCTATCCTTCAGAAAGGCTCAGTTGGCTCAGTCACTACAGTGTCTCTGACCGGGAGGTCCTAGGGTTCCACTTCGCACGGTAAGATGTTTTTAGACAATAGATAATCTAGACATTAGCTTGGTTGTAGCTGGCACTAGCTTGGTGGAATTCAGTCTCTATCTGGAGAAGTATTATAGCGGACGGCTGCTTTGGTCGGTAATTTTTCGTGGTTCCCCCGGTCAACACCAGGCGAAAGTCAGAGTCGAAAACCCTGACAAACGGGCCAGAGACCGCGCGTAATTTTTCTTTCTTCTCTCTTGTCCCATCTTTATCCCATACTTCTATTTACATTTACATAACTACAGTATCACACTTACGGAAGCTTGTCCCGGCTGGGGTGGTGCCCCTCTGATGGGAGACACCTGGTTTGGCAAAACTCCACAAGCCGACGTGAAGATTGACACGGGTTCTCGCCTTAAAATCACAAATCAATTAATCAGTTCTATCATTCTCCTTCTTCCATCACTACTGTCCACCCACCCACCGTCCATCGCCACTCTCGCCATCTCTGGTCCGCCCATGCCCGCCTTTCTCCTTCCCCTTCCCTCCAATGTCACCACCTCCACCGCCATCGCGTCGACACGTGCTAACACACCGCCTCCCAACTCCCCCTGCCGTCAACTCACCCCCTGGTGTACCCCCGGGTTCAACCCCCGCGCGGCGCTGCTGGAAAAGACGGCTGCGAAATTGCCGGTCTCGTGGAATAACGAAGTGAATTTCTGCCGCGAGGCAGCGCCGTGCTGTCTGCTTCACGCGCTGCGTCGCGCTGCTTCGCGTCGCGTCGCTTCGTCTCGCGTCGCCTTGCGTTGCTTCGCCTCGTGACACGTCGCGTCGGGTCGTGTTGCGTTGCGTCGCTTCGTCTCGTGTCGCCTCGCGTCGCGTCTCGTCGCGTCGCGTCGCTTCACCTCGCGTCGCGTTGCGTCGCTTCGCCTCGCGTCGCGTTTGCATCGCTTCGCCTCGCGTCGCGTTGCGTCGCTTCACCTCGCGTCGCGTTGCGTCGCTTCGCCTCGCGTCACGTCGCGTTGCGTCGCTTTGCTTCGCGTCGCGTTTGCATCGCTTCGCTTCGCGTCGCGTCGCGTCGCTTCGCTTCGCATCGCGTCACTTCTCCTCGCCTCGCGTCGCGTCACTTTGCCTTGCTTCACTTCGCTTCGCGTCAGTTCGCCTCGTGTCACTTCGCCTCACGTCGCGTCACTGCACCTCGCGTCACTTCGCCTCGCGTCACTTCGCCTCGCGTCACTTCGCCTCGCGTCACTTCGCCTCGCGTCACTTCGCCTCGCGTCACTTCGCCTCGCGTCACTTCGCCTCGCGTCACTTCGCCTCGCGTCACTTCGCCTCGCGTCACTTCGCCTCGCGTCACTTCGCCTCCCGTGCTGCGCGGTGGCGCAAGCGCGAGCAGGTGATCGTGCGTCGCGGGACAGCCTGCTTCTGGTCGGGCGCAAAATATGCAACGCCCACTGGTCCTTTTGCGTCCAAAATGCGGCAGATACACACGTTTTTGTTTATGCAAAAATCTTAATTGGGAGAGGGAATCGAGGTTGTGTTTTGACGTATCGTCCGCCTGAATATTTGTATGGTACGCTTTCTGTAGTAAACGTAAGGCAAGATTGGGATGAAATGTACTTTAATTTTAATTAAGGGCGGCTGACGAAATTTTAGAGCATGCACTTCATGCTCTGTGATAGTCTTAATGTACAGGATGAGTCACGTAACTTTAGCCCCACCTGCAGTTTTTGAACAGTTGAAATTATTGCAGGGCAGTTTTCAAGGAAGTGTATGAGGAAATGGGGATAATGGATACATCTACTTATTTCTATATTATCACTTGTATTTTACGAGATACGAAGGTAATTTTGATTTTTCATTTGACGAGCACAAAAAACTAATCCAATCATGATGAGCATAGAATACATAAGCAATTTTGAATAATTTTGATTTCTTTGGCACTCGTGTTTAACGGATATTTTGAACGGATAACAGTCCGCTGCAGAAGGCCACGCAGCGCCCCCCTTCATAACACGCGCTCGGCCAAGAAAAGCTGAGCACAAAAAAATCAAAATTACGAACACAAATAAATATTTTTTTTATTTTCCATTAGTGAACATGCAAATGAATAAAAATTATATTCAAATTTAATCCGGTTGTTCTGCAATTATGTATGCAATCAATTTTGATTAATTAATTTATTCGTGTTTCCGGGCACGTCAACTGCTTTGGTCATTAGCCCCGTTAGTGTAGTACATGTGTTTTTCGGGAGATGGCGGTGATCTTCTCCCGCTGGATGGCGAGATCCGGCGCCGACCTATCGCCGGCTAGTGGTGTTTCCCCCTAACCAGGACTCCCCCACCAGCGGGGCACCGCCCCATCTGGGACAGGCTCTAAGCTCCCGACCGGTCTCCCGGGATATGTGGTAGTGTAGTGCACGCTAGTGTAAGAGTGTGTGTAAGGGGAGAGGATAGGACAAGAAAGAGGAAGGAAAGATCGCGCGCGGTCCGTGACCCGTTTGTTAGGGTACTGCTCCGGCATTCGCCTGGTGTTGATCGGAGAAACCACGGAAAACTACCGATTAGAGCAGCCGGCTGCTAGAATTCTCCTCCAAACAGCGACTGAATTCTACCTAGTGTAGCGTCATAGACTTGACTCCCTGCTCCAGAGAGACAAGTTGCAAGGTATGGGGATGAGGGAGCCAAAAATAGGCTTCCAAACAAAGGCCAACCCTTCAGGGAAAGTCCAAAAGGGGAGAGGGCTTGTAGGTGCCGGGTGTAAATGGCAACGGCGGTAGTAGACGCCTCAAGACGAGTGCATGGGGGGAAGGATGACGCAGGAAGTCATGTGGCTCGAGCATATAAAAGGGCTCTCGCAGAAGCCCTGGGTTGGGTAGCGATTCTGGTTTCCCCGCGGCAAAAACCGCAAAAACTTGTCCGCCAAGTCTGGCGCAGAAGTGCTGTAGGCACGTGTGGGTGTTCGAGTCTTGAACACCGTGAAGTATGCTCGATACGTCGGGGCAGATTGTCTGCCGAGGCACACCAGGTGCCAACTTGCGAATCGGCCGAGTTGGCTGATCGCAGGCGCGGCCGCAAGGCGCGTGTTAGGAGAGGGGGGCTGCGGCAGGTAGCCGACAAACACCTTAGAGTGAGGTCTGTAAACAGTGTACATAAATTAATGTAAATAAATTGTATATACCCACTCGTGTCTGTTTTCTTGTGAAGTAGATCCCTACCCACGACGTTACACTAGCTGAAAAGCTAGTGTCGAAAATCCTGCCGCCGTCAGGACTCGAACCTAGGACCTCTCGGCCAGAGGTGCTGCAGTGACATCAGTTGATGCGCTGAGCTACCGCTCCCGGTTGCAAGTATCAAGGATGATGCACAGCGCTTTGGTATTACAACATCCTTTGCCTCCAGTCGCTTCATCAGAGGCGCCTAGCGTACACCCAGAGTAATTTAGTGTTCGGGACGTAGTGGATGTAGGCGATCTTTTCTCGTTACTCTCTACAGAAACAAGTGAAAAGTGGTGTCGATGTGGAAAATGACGGCGGAGACACATTACATACTAAATATTCAAAGAACTGTCACGTTGAGGTAGTCAGTTCACGGTTCTGCCTCTCCCGTTTTGCTATGATCTTTTCTGATCTCGCCAATGCTCATCTATAGTGCACTTATGGCAGTCCCTATTCAGCTGAAGTTTTCTGAACATTTCTAATTGGAAGATTAATTTGGCTCTCTGGGTGACGCCACATTAAAGCTGAATTGCTGATGTTTCGATCATCTTTTTCGAGATCTTTTTCGGGGCTGGTCTGCGCCGGGATTGTCTGCGCTCGAGTTTATATTTGAATGAATGAATGAATACCTTATTATATTTGGGTGTGGACCAAGTATGATTGGCTGAAACAGACGGCCAATCGTAGCTAGAGGTCGCGGAAGCCTACGGGAAGCCTAAGTAAAGACGCGGAAGCCTAAGTAAAGACTTAATTTTTAATTCGGTTTAAGAGCATCCAAATCTCCAGTCTGTATCGTGCCTTGTGTTCCTTTCAAAATTCAATTTTCATTACACGACCCGTGTTTTGCTCAAAAATCCTTTCCATTGTGGCATACATTACATACAAAAATATTTATATAAAGTAAAAATATGCTTCTGAATGAAATTTTGAGGGGGAAGAACGAACATATTTGGACATTACTGAACATTTTAAAAATCTTGTGTAATAACTAGTATTATTTCCATTCAAACTGTGTTGATTTACCAATATTTTGTGGCAAATTGTGGCAAAAACAGTATAGTGTAGTGTAGTGTTGTGCAGTGCAGTGTCGTGCAGTTAATTGTAGTGAACGCGATCCATGAATTAAAAGAAATAAATTTAGCCAATATTTATGTAGCTTGTATTAAATTTTAGCATCACCGACATATAATTATAATTATTATATATCATACGAGTTGAAATATTTGTTATAATACTTAATATTAGTGATAGTATGATTATTGCATGTTCGGCTTGTATTGTACTCCTTTATTATTATTGTTATTATTATTAATATTGTAATTATTATTGATATTGTTATTATTAATATTGTTGTTATTTTTATTGTTAAGTGTTATTACTATTGTAATTATTGTTAATTAACTGCCACCGGGTCATACCCAATTGCAGTTCAAATAAATGTATGTATGTAAATTGTAATTGAATTTTAATGCACGTTTTGCTTTCTTTCTAATCAAGCATTTCGACCATTGTTGGACCACTGTGCGTTGCTGGTAGGCGTGGTGAGGGGGGGGGGCGGAGATTCCTGGGAAGCGAAGATAATACGTCTTTTCAAATTTGTGTTGCAGTAAAATTTATTGGCGTGTCTGCTAGGTCTCTGGAAGTTAGAAATAATCTTCTCGTGGAAATCTACGTTCTATAAATTCCGGCTTATCTTTTTTATACGTACTACGAGGGCAGAAATTAATGGACACTTAAAAATCGTAAAAACAGAAGTGCTGTAGTAAATTTCATCTCGGCACTACACGTCGCGGACACGGTTTTAGGGAAATTCTGGATGCGCGATGATGCAATATTATAGATGAAAGAAGATTGTCAGTGTTTTATAGACATATTTCATCCGTAATTTGTAACCGACTTAAAATTGTATGAAGCTAGTTAGACAATTATTCAATGGCAATATTTTGAATGTTCTGATATGCATCAAAATTCAAATCCTACGTACAGTATTCTGTGTAATCTCTGAGAAATCCTCTGAAAACGTTTTATTTAAATTGGCATTCATTCGTAAAGCTTTATGTTAGTCACGTTCCCCAGAGTGAGTTTGCAAATGCACCTATTCAGTATTATTTTTTATTAATATCTATTTATTATTTACATGTCAATTAAAAGCATCATCAATAACTTATTTATCCAATCTCCTTTGAGCACTGGCAGCTGATTTTGTTCTCCTATAAAATATCGAGCTGATTGTGTATAATATATTACTGAATACTTACAAAGGAAACCAACTAAAATATTGTTTTGTCTACCGATTGGACTGTAAAAACCTGGTCCATTGGGTCAGATCTATTGCTTAATTTTGTAGCTACAATGTTTATGGAGGAATTTTTAATCTGATATTTGTCTCAATTTAATGATTATTCCGAATATGTCTTCTGTTTCAACTTTTCCGTTATTCTTTTTTCTAACGAATCAGTGTTTTTTGTGAAAAAATGACTTGCTTAAGGGCGGGAATATATTTTCAGAAAATGCCGATGTCTATTACTATAACACTTGACCTAGAAATCATATTCATCAGGTGACAGTATCAACAGCTCATTACAAAAAATTCATATACAATACATGTACATTATTTTACAACACTTTGCCAGACGATTAAATTCGATAGAAAAGTTTAAATCGAAAGTGAAATCGTTTCTGCTGCATAACTATTTCTATACAATTAGAGACTATGCTGAGTATCACAAGGAAAGTAACATTAATTTTAACAGTGATATTTAAAGTATTATTTATCATTGGACTGTATAATTCTAAACAATATGTAACAAGTATTGTATCGCAGCTTCTGGGTCAATGACCCCCCTCTCGATCAGGTTTTTCGTCCAGTTTCCCTGATCCATTGAGCAAATGCTGAGATGGCCCCTTGTGTTGCTTCTGGACATAAATGTAACTTCATTTTCTGTGCACGTCTTCTAGAATTCAGTGGGAAATACAATTATTCAAGTTATCGTTTCCATGTTGTCGCGGCAGAAGTATTATTCCGAAGGACAACATGCATAAGAGCCCAAAATGTATTGCTTATTTATCCTTGAAAATAGATTTTATTACATGGGAGCATTTTTTTCTTCCAAAATTCAAGTAGTATATGACTTAGTGTAGGGATCACAGAATTTTGAAAATGTGCACACAATTAATTTTTCCCCATAGCACGTCATACGCAGTTTTTACTGTTTTTTTAACGTAAAATAAATAATTAAATAATGTCCTTTCCTGTAAAACCAAAACTAGTCAAAAAATAGTCCTCTGTCAAGAAATAGGAACAACATAAGCAACCGTAAGCACTCGTGGGGAAGTGATGAGCGTGGATGTGGAGTGCTGCGGCGGGAACGCGCGGAGTAAACGTGAGCTGAGTAGTGAGAATGCGCAATTGCAAATTGCAGTTGTAATCACGGTGTATGACGCAGTGTAAATACTGCATGTAAATTAAAAATAATAGCAATACCCTTACCATCAGACTTTCATTTTACCTGGACATATATTCATATTTAAACGAAAATAATAGCACATTGGAATTTTTTTTACAAAGTGTATAAAGCTTTGTACAATGCTTCGTTTCGTAACATACCTTTTTAAATATTCGACTGGTTATTGTATTCAGCATAACAGCTTCGTTTGATAATTCTGGAATATTGTAATGCTGTAAAGTGTCTTACACCATAAATAAAATAATATGCCGTGGCCACGAAGTGACTTTTTCGAGCTCGGAATATTGTACGAGGTAGGGTCAAAAAGTTCCCGGAATGGTCGCAATACAGTACCTTGCCAAGAATAATGTTACCACTCTGGAACATCCTCCATATTCTCCCGATCTCGCACCACCAGATTTCTACCTGTTTCCAAGGTTAAAAGTGGCATTGAAGGGACATCGTTTTGCTGATTCGTCAGAGGTGATTGAAAATGCGACGGAGCGGCTGAAGGAACTTTCAAAAAACGGCATTCAAGAGTGTTTCCAACAATTATATGAACGGTGGAATAAATGTGTAGATGCAGGAGGAGAGTATTTTGAAGGGAAATAATGTAAGAATGTTATAAATATTTTCAATACATTTTAATAACCAATTCCGGGTACTTTTTGACCCTACTTCGTATGTACGTACGAGTACTTTGGCACAACAGCTCTTTACGAGCTAATGCATACCAGCGATGTTCTGGCCTGAGCTCGGAATATTATCTTACCTATATTAGTTTAGATCCCGTTCACTCATAAAAATGTTGCCTAACTACATCGGACAAAATAATACCGCTTCACAATATATGATTGATTGATTTTTTCATGTTTCCGGGCGCGTCAACTGCTTTGCTTAATAGTCCCGTTAGTGTATTGCATGTTTTTTCGGGAGATGGCGGTGATTTCCCCCGCTGGATGGCGAGATCCGGCGCCGACCTACCGTCGGCTAGTGGGGTTTCCCCCTAAGCAGGACTCTCCCACCAGTGGGGCACCGCCCCAGCCGGGGCAAGCTCTAAACTCCCGACCGGTCTCCCGGAATATGTGGTGGTGTAGTGCATGTTAGTGTAAGTGTGTGTGTAAGGGGAGAGGATAGGACAAGGAAGAGGAAGGACAGATCGCGCGCGGTCCGTGGCCCGTTTTGGTAGGGTACTGCTCTGGCATTCGCCTGCTGTTCATCGGAGAAACCACGGAAAACTACCGATCAGAGCAGCCGGCCGCTAGAATTCTCCACCAGACAGCGACTGAATTCGACCTAGCTGAAAAGCTAGTGTCGAAAATCCTGCCGCCGTCAGGACTCGAACCTAGGACCTCCAGGTCAGAGGCGCTGCAGAGACATCGGTTGATGCACTGAGCTACCGCTCCCGGTTTCACAATATACATTAACATTGTTTATAACTAATTATTTACATAATTTTCAATTTTCGTCATGGAGACGTGACTTGTGCAATGTGACAGCACTATACTGTGTGTCCAAATGCGACCATTAGGCTCAGGGTGTGACAGTATCTTTCATTATCCTGAAGGATGGGTCATTAGGATGGAGGTCAGCCCAACATCGGGCAGTCAAAATGGGAAGAAGTTTAAAGAACGAAAGATTGCGCTAGGTTCATGATCCGTTGGTGTATATACCACCCGTTACTCGCCAAGAATTGATCGAAAGACATCTCGGGTAAGCAACAGATATCTTATTGAATCCAGGCTACGCCATCAGGCATAACTAGTTTGCTGGTATCGATAACACAAGTGCGGCAGGACAAATCTAGGACCTCCCGGTCTACAAACCCTGCCTTCACCTGTCGAATTGCAATCTTTTGCGCAATTATGCATAAAAAATCAAGCCCCATTATTCTTTTAGAGTTTATGCCATCAGAATTGGTATTTTTTCGTACGGAAGGTTTATTCCGTATTGTAACCACATGTCCTCAAGTATGTACCTTCTAAATGGGTATGATCATAAATGGAATGTATAGGGCAATATTAACATTATTGAAGATTTTATCTACATCTGAATCCAATTTGGAGATATCGGGAGTAGACAGACATACCTCACCCGTTTCAAAACCTTTCGCTTTTTTTGGCAACTGCAGGAAAAGAGACCAAAATGCTTCGACGGGTTGGGGTGTATGATACATTACAGTCATCATGCAGCACACTGAGCAGAGCAGATGGCACGTTGCATCTGTTATATTGCAATGACACGGAGGCTGCGGCACGTGGCACAGAGCAGATGGCTCGTAGAATGGATCGTATTGCACGTCCCATCGCACGAACATTCGGCGCGCAGATGATGCTACACAAACATCGTACACTCGTTTGCCGACGACATGATCCGGGCACGCTGGCACAATGATAGACATTTGCATATTGATGATGTCGGTGAAAAAGAAGATATGAAGTACGGTCGGATTATGTGCATTGGTGTCCGTGTCATTAATGTGTGATGGAATATTAATGAAATGTGAAATAAAAACTGACTGTTAAAAGATTTTAACGTCATTATTGTTATACTCAATTGCCCCGATATTATTACAATATCGCGAAGTTTTATGCAGTTTTATTATTTTGGCTATTTAAAATGTTACATTTCATAAACAGTGATTCTATAACTTAATAAATAACTCTTCTTTTCTAACGTAATTAGCATCAAGTGACTCTATTGGTATTAGGTAAAATATATTTCAATAAATACAAAGGAAACCGTTTTTGATGTTACTCTGTGACACTCAATATATTATTGGCTGCTCTATTCACAGGTAAGAGAATCCCTTTAGATTGGCGATAATGTAAAAGTAATTAGTACTCCTTTGTCTTCGTTCAAGCATAACCTGGCCATGTAATGAAACGGATCACTGATTTATTCACCACCACAAATATTATGTATTTTAAAAACAACCTTTCGGTGCTTTCTTGCTCATATCGAAGAGCAAATGAACTGACGTTAACAGCATATCTCCTTTAACTGAGCTCAGAAAACAAAGAAGGAAAGGAAAAGAAATGGGAAGGAAAGGAAAAGAAATGAGAAGGAAAGGAAAAGAAATGAGAGGGAAAGGAAAAGAAATTTGAAGGAAAGGAAAAGAAATGAGAAGGAATGGAAAAGAAATAATAAATAAAGGAAAAGAAATAAGAAGGAATGTAAAATGAATAAGAAGGGCAGGAAGAGAAATAAGATGGACAGGAAGAGAAATAAGAAGAACAGGAAGAGAAATAAGATGGACAGGAATAGAAATAAGAAGGAAGGGAAAAGAAATAAGAAATAAAGGAAAAGAAATGAGAAGGTAAGGAAAATAAATAATAAATAAAGGAAAATCAATAATAAGGAAAGAAAAATCAATAATAAGGAAAGGAAAATCAATAAGGACAGGAAGAGAAATAAGAAGGTAGGGAAAAGAAATAAGAAGGAAAGGAAAGCAATAAGAAGGAAAGGAGGATAAGAATAAGAAGAAGACGAAGAATAAGGAAAAGAAGAAGAAGAAAAATAAGAAGAAAACGAATAAAGGAGATGGAGGAGGAGAAAGGCCTTGTGAACCACCGGAACGCCTAGAGAACAAGCCGCGCTTCTGCGTCTCCTCCGGGCCCCCAGCCTGTAGGCGCCTCCCCGCTCGATGCCGCAGAGATACGGACGGAGCGAGTGGGCTGGCCGGTGGAGCGCGGCCTGCCTGCCCCCAGCGAAGTTCCAGACTGCGGCCGCGGCGGCGGGGGCATTGTTGCAAGCGGCGCCGGGCGGGCGGGCGAGTGGGCCACGGGGGGGGGGGGCCGAAAGGGGCGGGGCCGTCCGCGCGGGGCGATAATGCGCGGATTAGCGTCAGGTGGCATGCCTCTGAATTATTCCGCGCCGAGAATTAGTCCGGCTAATTGCTTCCCTGCGGCCGACGCGCCCTCCTCTCTGTCCGCTGTGGGCCCCCCCCCCCCCGCCCCCTCCGCCCGCTGCCTTGCGCTGCCCCGCTCCCACCGCCTCGCCCCATCCCATCCACGCGCCCCCTTTCCCCCCGCACACCCTCGCCCCGCCCCCTCACCTCGCCTTTCGCCCCGATTCGCCCCGCCGCGCCGCTCCCACCTCGCTCCTCACTTTCGCTGTCTGCGTCGCCCCGAACAACACTACTCTGCACCACGCCCCCTCCGCGCCCTTCCTCGCGCTGCCCCGCCTCCGATGCCTCTCCTCATCCCATCCCCTCCCTCCTCATAGTCTCACCCCGCCCCATCAACCCGTGTCACCCCATCCTGGCCGCATTCGCAACTCATACACTCGCCCCGCCCCCACCGCTTCGTCTCACCCCTTTTGCTCATAGTATCGCCCGCCCTCTCTCCCCGGCCTCACCTCACCATACCCCGCCCTATTAGATCTCCATAGCCTCTCCCGGCCTCCATCACCCCGTGTAACCCCCCCCGCCCGCATTCGCCCTTCATAGCCTCGCCCGCTCCCACCAACTCGTCCCACCCCACCTCCAACATTCATTCGCCCCTCACAGTCTCCACTCGCCCCCATCACCCCGCTAATCCCACCCCACCCGCATTCACTCTTCCACCCACACCCAGCCTCACCTCCCCCACCCTGCCCTCATACGTTCCTCATAGCCTCACTTCTCACCTCGCTCCGCCCCGCTCCGCCCCGCTCCGCCCCGCTCCGCCCCGCTCCGCCCCGCTCCGCCCCGCTCCGCCCCGCTGTGTCGCGTCCACCTTTCACTGACTGTGTCACCCCGCCCCCTCTTGTCACTCTACTCTGTGTCCCGCGTCCTCCGGCGCGTTTCTCGTCACTGGGCTCTCCTCTTCTCTCTCCGCCCTGCCCCGCCTCGACACGGGCCACACCCTCCTGCTTTCTTGGCTTCGCTGCCTCACCCTGTACTCACATCGTCCTGCCTTCTGTGCAGCCTCGCTACGCTTGACGTGTTTCGCTCCGTGCCGCTCCGCCCCGCTCCTCCCGCTGGCAGTCCGCTTCCGCTGGCATCCTGCAAACCTTGCAGGTCAACTGCCGAGCAGATCCTGCGTTCCTTATGAAGCCCTGGGGTGAATGTTGTCCACGTTCTTACCATTGCGTTCCTCATACTTTTTCATCAGGAGTTTTTCACTGTATCGTTTCTTCGAGATGAGTTCTTTAAGGTACTTCCTTTTTCGTTTCTTTGAAGTCCGTGTTTGCGTCATCATGATTCAAATTATATTAACATCACAAAATTACTTCGTCAAAGACGGGTATCGTAAGATAATAAGATTTAAAGCCCTAACATTTGATACCGATTGTGAGGCTTCAAAAGCCACTTCTAGAGATGGGCAAGGGCTATTTTAAAATAAAAACCTAAAAGGAGACTCATTTTTATTATTTTATTTTTATGTGTATAATTTTGGTCACGAATTGTTTCATTACGAATTATGAATTACACTAAAGTAAAAATACTCCTAGGTAGGTAGAAAGGTGGGTGGGTTCGTGTGTGTATTTTCAAATCCAATCATGACTGATCAATACCATACACGCATTGAAAATTCTTGTATCTCGTTGGAAGCTTTAGTGTAAAGGATCCTATCCGATGAGACCGACTAGACCACCAGGTACTTTCACCGTGGCTACCATGGATTTCCCATTCCATTATACCAAGGTGACCCATGAGCTCGTCGTTCCATGTATATCCAGAAACACCGCGCCAGAAAACCCTATGGGCCCAGCGTTTTTATTCCCTTATTAGAAGAAATGGAGAGACGAATGAAAACGCACACAGGTAGTGGTACTTTCCATTGGCTCACAGACACTTGCGGTTTGCAATCTATTGCACACTATTACCGGCGGGGAACAGGCTTTAGGGCATGACACCAGTTTTAACGACATTCACGCTTTGGAACCGCCGCTAGAAAACAGAGGTTAACACACGTTCCTAGGCAGAAATACCAACACTTCTCACCCAGCACCCTTTGCCAGATACTGGCCCGGTGAAATGAAAACATAAACGAAACAAAATATAAAACTTTATTGTTTCATATTAGAACAAGAAAAGAAGCATAATTTAAATTTTAGGAACATTCGTAAATGAATAGGGTGATGTAGCCGTATATTTCGTGGGCGAGATGAAATCTCCACCGTCGCGACGCGTCGCCCGCTTCAGATCTTTTTAGCTAAGCGCCCTGTTATTTATTGATTTTTTTCGTATTTCCGGGCGCGTCAACTGCTTTGGTCATTAGTCCCGTACGTGTAGTGCATGTTCTTTTCGAGAGATGGCGGTGATCTTCCCCCGCTGGATGGCGAGATCCGGCGCCGACCTACCGTCGGCTAGCGGGGTTTCCTCCTAACCAGGATTCTCCCACCAGTGGGGCACCGCCCCAGCCGGGACAAGCTCTAAGCTCCCGACCGGTCTCCCGGAATATGTGGTAGTGTAGTGCATGTTAGTGTAAGTGTGTGTGTAAGAGGAGAGGAGAGGACAAGGAAGAGGAAGGACAGATCGCGCGCGGTCTGTGGCCCGTTTGGTAGGGTACTGCTCCGGCATTCGCCTGGTGTTGATCGGAGAAACCACGGAAAACCACCGATCAGAGCAGCCGACCGCCAGAATTCTCCTCCAGACAGCGACTGATTTCGGCCTAGCTGAAAAGCTAGTGTCGAAAATTCTGCCGTCGTCAGGACTCGAACCTAGGACCTCCCGGTCAGAGGCGCTGCAGTGATAGCAGTCAATGCACTAAGCTACTGCTCCCGGTCAGGAAGTGGTCTGTGACTTGTTATGATTGGGTCAGTTGACATCAGAAATCATCAAAAAAAGTATCCTTATGTTTTGTTTATGGCACACTTACTTCTTATTTCCTTATTACGTGACGCTTGTGCTTCATCGAAAAACTGACCAAGATATAGTAAAGAAATCGCCATCACTACTTCACCATGAATGAGTAGATGGTAGCGAACAGTACCAAAGACAGATCGCGCCGTGGCCCATTTGGCAGGGTACTGCTCCGGAATTCGCTTGGTGTTGATGGGAGAAACCACGGAAAACTACCGATTAGCGCAGCCGCCCGCTAGAATTCCCCTCCAGACAGCGAGTGAATTCGACCTAGCTGAAAAGCTAGTGAAAAGGACCTCCCAGTCAGAGGCGCTGCAGTGGCACCAGTTGATGCACTGAGCTACCGCTCCCGGTGCGCGCCCTGTGTGGGGTCGAGGGGCTCGCCGTGCGTGCGGTCCCTCATTACGCCGTAAGCGGCGGGCGACGCGTCCCGAGAGGTCGAGTGCTGCCGGCTGCGCGCAGTGAAACCGAGCGATGCGTCCCCGCCGCTGGACAGCACGCGCGCCGCGGATGGCCCCCAGGGACGCGCTCGAGAAGGCCGCCGGGGCCGCGTCCCGACCGCAGGGCAGCGGCGCGCCCGACCCGGCTTCCCTCTTGCGCCCCGTCGCGCCGCGCGGTTCTCTCCACGGTGCACGTTTGCCTGCTGCTGTTGCAGGCTACTCACTCCGATCCTGTTCGCTGTCTCGCCTGGCACGGCGCTTCGCTTCTTCCCGCTTCTCGCCTAGACGCACCTCCCGCCACGCATCGCTTTGGCCCACTTCCCGCCTCGTTCCGCTTTCCGTTTTGACACGCTTCCCGCTTCGATCCGCTTCCTAATTTGGCCCTCTTCCCGCCTGGTCCCGCTTTCCTTTTTGCACACTTCCCACCTTTCCCCGCTTCCCATCTTCCTAACCTGCCCCACTTTCCATCTCGTCACGCTTCCCTCTTTGATTCACTTCCACCCTCACCCCCTTCCCACTTTGTCCTACTTCCCGCCTCGCTCCGCTTCTCCATTTGCCCCACTTCCCGCCTCACCCCTCTTCCCATTTTGACCAACTTCCCGACTCGTTCTACGGCGTGTCTTGCCCCACTTCCTAACTCTCCCCACTTCCCGCTCCCAGCTTTGCCCCACTTTCCACCTCGCTCCGCTAACCCGCTTTGTTCTACTTCCCGCCTTCTGCCCCGCTTATCACCCTCCCCGCCATTTTCTTCTATTACCCCTTGCCATCTGATTCGTCCCGCCTGCCTCTTTCCCTATCATGGGCCCTTTCACTACCACCACCTTTTACTGGCCACTCGACGCGTCCTCCTCTCCTATTGACTCGCGTCTCTCGCCCATTTGCACTGCTCGCGGCCTTCGACGTTTGGCTGCGGAAATCTGATTCCTTTATGTCGAAAAGCTGGCCGCGATGTGCCGGAATTTTTCTATTTATACTAGTAGTGTGTCTACTCAGCGCCATCCACTAGCCAAATTACTTAACCACGCTCCAAGAAGTCTCGGAGGTTAAGCAATTCGAGACTTTGCGGATTCCTGCCTAGGTGACCGTCTGGGAACTCCGGGCTCTAAACGCGCCGAGCCCTTAGCCGAAAGAATAAAAGGCAATGACTGACTACGATCAACGATGACTGATTGGGTTAAAGGATAATTACTCCATAAGTTCGATGCTAATAGGGGGTATGTAATATAAGATTGTTACGAATTGCAACAGAATTTTAAAAATTAAACAAGTCGCCTCTGGACGGAAACAGCCATTCCAATAAAATGTGTGATTATTCATTACGAATTCTCGAGTGAATAAAAATAATAGATATTATCTCTAAGAATATAGCAGTTTTGCTATTGATTGAAAATCTGGACGCTTATTCTTCTATATGACTGGGTTCATACGGTGTAACTACTACCTTCCATTGTTCAGAGCAAGCGTGGCCACTTTCTCTGCAGACTCTGGCTGGCAGGTCCTAGGGTTCGAGTCTCGACTGTGACGGATTTTCGACTCTATCTAGATAGCTAGGTTGAATTCAGCCGCTGTCTGGAATTCTAAAAGTAGCTGTTCTGATCGGTAGAGTCCAGTGGTTTCTCCAACCAATTCCAGGCGAATGCCCGAGCAGAACCCTATCAAATAGACCACGAACCGCTCGCTGTCTTTTCTTCCACTTCCTTTCTCTATCTTCTACCGTTCCACATACTTCCGTTCACTACACAACCTCAGATGTCGGGAGACCAATTGAGAACTTTGAGCATAACCCGAATGGGGTGATCTCCGGCTGGGGAAGATACTTCGGGCGGAGGAAAGTACCCAGAAAGCGTCGTGTAGATCGGCGCCGAATATCACCATCTAGCGAGGAAGGAACTCTGCTAGCTTTTGCGATGAAATATTCGCTATATCAACGTATTAATTACCATATAAGTTAGCGAGCACGGAAATATCAGTAATTCAATCAATGAAGTAATTTCCAATAAGGATGGAGATATGTAAATTACTTATTTTGATTTTTTCACTAACTTATTTGAATTATCTTTCGATTCACACATTTATACAAAATTCTACATATGGTAAACTAATTGCTAGTATTTGAACTCATCAATGTGATCATTTGATTGAACGTATAAATTTTCTTAGCAACTGTAAGAAAAGTTTGATGTCTAATATTAGCGGACAGAACACACGATCGGCATGTATCTATACGCATTGTTTGTTGTATGCTTCT
>BLKR01007494.1:0-36328 GCA_011170035.1 Teleogryllus occipitalis
CTCGTCCCTCATCCCACTCGTCCCTCGTCCCACTCGTCCCTAGTCCCACTCGTCCCTCGTCCCACTCGTTCCTAGTCCCACTCGTCCCTCGTCCCACTCGTCCCTCGTCCCACTCGTCCCTCGTCCCACTCGTCCCTCGTCCCACTCGTCCCTCGTCCCACTCGTCCCTCGTCCCACTCGTTCCTCGTCCCACTCGTTCCTCGTCCTCATTCGCTCCCTTATTCATTCGTTCATTCCTCGTTCATTTCTTCGGTCCTCTGAATCAGTCAGCGGCCGCCGCTTTCCGAGCCGCACCCGCGAGGAGCCGGGCGGGGGCAAGGAGAGGCACGCAAAGAGTGCAGGCAGCCCCGCCGGCGCCGGCGCCGCGCGGGCCTCGCTAATATGTGAGGTCCCCAAATCCCACCGCATCCGTCCCGCCACGAGTAATCACGGCGCCCGAACCGGAACAACACGAGGGTCCGCGGCGAGAGCGCCTGGAGCATTGGCTCTCCTCTCCTCTCCTCACCGCAGCCCGGCTCTTCCCCAAATGACTCCCCGCCCGCCGGCGCCCACCCGGGCAGTGCGACGCCTGCCGCATGTCCGAGAACGAAGGATTCGGAATTAAGTCAGGTCGTGGCGAACGAAGAGAAAGATCTGTCTGTCTGTCTGGATAGACGATGTCACAAAGGCTGACGAGTCGCAGTCTAAAAGGTCGTGGGTTTCAATCCCACCCGGGTCGTTGACGTTTTTGTGTGTCCTCATACCGTTACCGTTACTCCCAATGTTACATCCAGTGGTCGCTATATGACCTTAGTAGTTGATAAGCGACTTCAAATAAGTACGAAAAAAAAGAAACATCTTGAAGTGCAAGGTACTGAGATTGAGTGACTTGTATTGATTGTCAAATTGATTATTTCGTGTTTTTAGGTGCGTCAGTGACTATGATTATTAGCCTCGTAAGTGTAGATATATCACGGGAGGCGGCGGTATTCTTCCTCCGCGGGATGGCGAGATCCAGCGCCAAAGTATACATCAATTTACGGGTTTTCCTTCATCCTGTATCTTCCACCAGCGGACACTGCCCCAGCCACAGGCGAGAGAAGCAGTAATGTCGCGACTAGTATTCCGATATTTGTGATGGTGTAGTGCACGTGTGTGTAAGTAAGAGGTAGAGGACAATAAGTAAGAGAAAGGAAATATTCGGCGCGGTTGGTGACGCAGTTGGTTCTTAGGATATTGCTCTGACATTCTCCTAGTGTTGACCGGAGAAACCTCGAAACACCACCGATCAGAGCTGCCGGCCGCTAGAAGTTTCCCCCAGGAGGATGTTATATTTGACCTATCTAGAAGTAAAGTTTTTCACGCACCTGTAGCGGTATTCAAATTCCTCATATTTATACGGTCGTAGAATAAAATAGTATATTTGTCAAAGAGCTTAGAATGATATCTCGTATTCACGATTATTGATGCTAATGAATAACGAAATGAATAATAATTTGATAATTTCTACGAGTGAATAATGATTCTACGCGAGTTAAAGACTATACTTTCTCTGCGACTTTCAAATTGATGTTTTAAAAATAATGAATAGGCGTCTTAACCTTACAGAACAGCCACATAACACCCAATGTTCTCTCACCCTAACAATCACCAACTCGCATACTTTTTCGTGGTTCACCTGTCTTACGACAGTTGCTACCTACCGCGGCAGTGTGTGCTTGCCCTCTGTAGGCGATTGCGAGAACCCGATTTCGTGCATAAGAAACTACGGCGAATGTGATTGGTATACAGCTGTGGTGCGAGAATAGTATCCTCGTACGGCTTGTGAAATTATCGTCTTTACTGTATCTCATAACGTGCAAAAATGCATACACTCTGGAGTATGTATGGGTATTTACGGGTACTGGAGAGAAGTATTTTTGAGCATCGCGCTCACCGTGCGTGGCCCATTGTGCGTGGCGGGGAAGCGGCTGTGAAATAAGCCAATAAGCCAAATGTGATTAGTATACAGCTGTGGTGCGAGAATAATATTCTCGTAGGTCTTGTGAAATCATCGTCTTTACTGTATCTGACAACGTGCAAAAATGCATACACTCTGGAGTCTAGAGCGATTTTCCTGAGGATGAGCCAAAGTGACAGCTAGTGATGGCAACATAACTGAAGATTCTGTGATCGTTGTGCCCTTGAGCCCATTAGACTCCCTTCCCGCCTTCGTTAGTTTGCAGTTGACTAACTAGTAAATGGCTTCGACACTTACTTTTGTGATGTCCTTATCTGACAATAATATAGTGCGCTGCGAGAAATAATTGATATTAGGAAGTGCAGTGTTATGTGCTCTTCTGTAAAATTATTTTTTTCTTTATTTATTACATTGAATTTACTTTTTGTGTGATAAATATTATGTTTATTTTAAAACCGAGACTGGAATGCAAGATATGTACCGGTGCATGTGTTTCCGACTTAAAATCATTTTTCTTTCTATTTACATTCGTGGCAGTTTTCTTTTACTGATTGTGAGAGCATGTTAAGAGATTTCCACATACGTAAGTAAATTTTAATATCTCCCAGACTCACGTACGTGCATATACCTCAGCGAAAGTCTTAGACTTCTGCGTAGGGATGTTTACACAGGAGACATTAGCATTTTACGAAGGGGCGTGACTGTACAGCTGTCGCGGCGGAGGGATACTTCTCTGAAATACATGTGATGTTCACTTGTTTTCGCGAACTGCCACTTTGGCTCATCCTTAGGAAAATCGTTCTATAGTAGAGAGAAGTATTTTCGAGCATCGCGATCACCGTGCGTGGCCCATTGTGCGTGGCTGGGAAGCGGCTGTGAAATAAGCAAATAAGACGAGCGCGCGTGACGCATGGGGCGGCGGGTGCCCGGCGCGCGCGGGCGAGGAGCCCCGCGCCCTGAGTTACGTGCAACGGTCGGCGACAGGGACGGGGAAGGGGGCTCTCTCCCCGCCCCGCCAGGTGCAGGATTTAGGGTGCACGGCTCTCTGGGCACCCGTCGGCGCCCTCTGCATTCGGGGTTTAGGTGCAACTGTGAGGGAGTGTTGTGGCCATTCTGGATATTTATGTCAAGAGCACTGTTTTGACTTGTGCTTTTAAATTATAATTAACCACTCAGTCAGTTTTGTTAATTGTTATTATAAATATTATATAGTATTATTTCAGTGCTAATTCATACTTACGTGGGATCGCTCACCACGTGAGTTTTGCAAGAGCTTCTCCTCTTGCAGGAGGCTTTGGCTCTTTATGGGACTCACTTGGCTCATTCATTCATTCATAGTATATTTAAACTTGGTACCATATCTAGGATCATTTTGGACCCCAAGATCATTGATTTATTAATATTTACCTGAATATTTGCCGGATGATTTCAGTCTTCTAGATAAGCCTTCGTACACTTATTAAGCAGATACCAAACAATTTTCACATATTTTCCAATTTTTTAGAGTGTTTTTATTTTTTATCGTTACACGGTACCGGTTTCGCCTAAGGTATTGTCTGTAATTTTTCCATTCTTATTTCGAACATATTGTCATGAAATTCAAAAAGTCTGGCTGATACCTTCAATATCTGTCTCATATTTGATTATCTCGAAATAACTTTCTCAAACTCTTGTAAATATTTCTTGGGGATTACGAATCACCACTGATCATATCTTGAATGAAATATTTAATACGAATAATTATATTTAATGTATTATTGAAAATAACTTAGAAATGATATTCTTATACAAAATCAATTATTTACACTCAGTATGTTACCATACACATTCAAGTTTACCACTTCCAATCGTTAGTAAAGCTCGGGGTCCAAAGAGACCCCAGGTATAGTACTTGATATAACCAAGCAGATTTGTTACGAGGGTTAAAATGCATTTTTGAGAATTATTGAAGTTTTAAATAATGACAGTGATAATATTCATTATGATAATGATTATGTGTCGTTTTTCTGTCGTTAATTCAAGAGAAGAAACTTAAACCCCTCTTGCTTTTCCCATTCGGGTTTCAAAAAACGTCTCACGTTTGGTTTTCAGTATTTCAAAGGATATAAGATTGAGTTCAACTGATGACGATGACGATGTTTCAGATGATGATGTTTCAGATAATGAAGAAGTTTGATGATTATTATCATTTACATGGTCGTTTGATAAGCCTTTGCTGAACTAGTGGTGCTACAACAGTACACTGTTTCGTATTCTTCGGAATTTTTCGACAATTCAGCGAGTTCAATGGAGATCGAACATGTACAATTTTTATAATTGCTCATTGTGCCATCGAGAAAAAACTGGAGATTTTTCAGAAACTCTTGTTTTTTAAATTGCTTTTATTTATTGTAAAATTATGCTAAAAATATGTCATATTCTGGAAACCTTATATATAACCTGATTTAAAGGTCTTATTTTGAAAGGCAGCTTTCAATCAGAAGAAAAGTTTCCATTCTTGTAATTGTAAGAACTCCGAAAAATGTTAATGTTTTAAAAATTTGCGCCATTTTTAAACGTCCTTTGCTTATTCGAGGAAAAATTGAAGTCATTAAGAAAATATTGAAAATGTTCAGGATTCATGTAAAGTACTTGCCAAAAATAAAAATACCCGTTTCAGTCTTCAAGACTTCGAGTTCGGTCAGGTAGATCGCGGGATAATAATTTTGGAGAAAATTTAGACGATTTAGACACTAAGCCTTGATCACAGACGGAGTGATAGACGTTTTACCGTAAAGAAATTTTTCGGTATCAAGGACTCCCAAAACGTTGATTTTGACTTAACAACGTGTTAGAGGAAGTAATTTACCAAGTATTTGAATACGATTTATCCACATTTTTGACATCAGGGACCTACAATATGCATTTTTCTGACGAAAATTCATCTGGTTTTGCTGCAGCATTACAGGAGCATAACATTCTCTATACTACGTAAATGGTATATGAGAATGTAAAAAGCACGTGCCTTATGCGTAATTCAGCTCCTCACCGTTAAAGTCCGCACACAAATCAAGCCCACGCTATCGAGGAGAGCGAACAGTATTTTACACCTTTTACAGGCACAAATATGAATACGAACATACAGCATATACAAAACATAATGAAATATTTAAGAAATTTTTGGAGTTTGTAAATGGTAGATATTGATTTACTCGAGCTTTCTAGATCATTGTAAGTTTCTGACAGAAGTATTTATGACATGTGTCGGATCTAATCTAGTAGAACTGTTATTGCCAGTGGCGGAGAGAGAGGCCGGTGTAACCAAAAGGTGATAGGTACGAACCTACGTTGACAGGGTATACGCATGTCAAAAGTGGATCTGTGCCATTCCAGAGGACCAAGTGGTGAGATATTCTTTCTTCACAATTCGCCAGGTAGGATTTAAGTGACGTGCTTACCGTTGACACCACTTATTTTGGCGTCTCGCTCCTTGAATTTCAGATGAAACACACAATGAAACATTGCTGGAAAGGGCAGAAATGATACCACGTGACAAAATTAGAGGAGTATTCAGAGAGAATCTTGGACATTCACTTAATAATCTAATGGACAAATACCACAGGCTATCAGAACTTTAATAATCTCCCCCCCCCCCACACACACACACCACACTCACACATACTCGACTTGGCCATAAAAGTGGACACTAATGCTAGTCATTGGATAACAAAGGGATTTTCTTAAAATCCCTTCCAGAGTGCAATGGTGTAGTAGAATAATGTGAGGCCATTGAAACTACATGCAGAAAGGTGGAACTTAAACAATTTTAACCCTCAACCTAGCACTTGGTGTACGTTCTCCGCTCTCGAGGGCAAAGAAATTAAATTTAAATTTTAATTAAAATTAAATTAAAAGAGATATTCTTTTTGGAAAGATTACCGGAAGTTTCTCCCATTCTGCCATTTTTACTCAGTCGAGAAAGGAATTTTTTAGAAAATAAACAAAAAATTGTATATTTGACGGTGTGACGAAACCCTTTGAGGTCTCTAACAAAACAATGTATGAATTCAATTGCACGAGACGGTCGTTGGGTGTTAGAAAACATGTAACTTTATAAATATTATTTTTTGTATGCCTGTGTTGTCTTGGTACATCAACTGTGACATCACACTTTATACGAGGTTACCCGAAGACAGGAAACAAGATATTGCAATTTCGTGGAGCACACAGGATAGTTGGCCCAGGTGTCACCACACTCGGCAGGGTAGGTTTAATCTCTTTAGGGGTTGCTGGAGGGTGCATGTTACTACTAGGAAGTAATATTGCCACCGCTGGTATCCCCTTTGAGCCGGTGCTCTTGGAAATATTATTCTTTCCTGAGGGGACGAAAAATTTATGGCTAGATATCCGATTGCGGAATGTTTTACGTAGAGTCGCGGGTGGGAATAAGTTTGCTTCTGTAGACGAGACCGTTTATTAAATTTACTGTTGAAAATATGAAATATGTAGAGTCTCGGTAAACTGTAATATCAATTAGTGAACGTTCTCGATGCTTCAAAATTTTTCTTACACTGGATTAAACTCACCCGTGTTAATTTCACTGGCCGAAGATAATGTTTAAGCAGATTATAGCATAACTAGAAAAAATAGAAAAAGTAATCGAAGTGCTCGCCTTCCTTGATTTCTTGAATTTCACTTCTGTTTTCTTTCTTTGGATGCATCAAAACCCTCAATTATTAAATGACTATCAAAATGATTCGTTTTTCCTGTTATTCAGGGAGAAGATATTTATCTAGCATTTTCACCTGGGATTGTCAGAGCTATTTAGAGGGAAGACTAGTAACTGTGTAAAAGCCAGGATTCCATAGAATGAATTTGGTTTGATACCTACATTATCTTTTTGACAGAAAGGATACTTTGTATTATTCGATACTAGATACAAAAAGCTTGTTCGTTTGCTTCAAAATGTTTAACCTAGATCAAAGAAAACCAAAAATAATTACCACAGCTAACAGTAAATATTCCAGAAACTATGTTTCAAGCTCGAATTGGTCAAAATGAGATGTACTGATGAACCATTGTGCAATGCTTTCCCTTTACGGTGAACGATAATTATATTGAATCTTACAATTGCCGGTTTAATGAATCTTACATATATTTAGAGGAATATGTTAGGTGTTACTGTTGGGTAAAAATGAGCTTTGCAAAGACAAGAAGTTGATAGGAGCTGGTGACCACCGAACAATCACTGCGAAGGTAATAGAGGATTTACGAGGACGAAGACGAGAAAGGAACGGTCGAGCGCCCAGACAGTTGTGGTCAAGAGTCAGTTGTGGAGGGGAGACAGTTGTGCAGGGGTGACAGTTGTGCAAGAGTAACAGTTGTGAAAGAGTGACAGTTGCGAGTAGAAGACAGTTGCGAGTAGAAGACAGTTGCGAGTAGAAGACAGTTGCGAGTAGAAGCGAGTTGCGAGTAGAAGCGAGTTGCGAGTAGAAGAGAGTTGCGAGTAGAAGAGAGTTGCGAGTAGAAGAGAGTTGCGAGTAGAAGAGAGTTGCGAGTAGAAGAGAGTTGCGAGTAGAAGAGAGTTGCGAGTAGAAGAGAGTTGCGAGTAGAAGAGAGTTGCGAGTAGAAGAGAGTTGCGAGTAGAAGAGAGTTGCGAGTAGAAGAGAGTTGCGAGTAGAAGAGAGTTGCGAGTAGAAGAGAGTTGCGAGTAGAAGAGAGTTGCGTGAGTAGAAGAGAGTTGCGAGTGAAGAGAGTTGCGAGTAGAAGAGAGTTGCGAGTAAAGCAGAGTTGCGAGTAGAAGAGAGTTGCGAGTAGAAGAGAGCTGCGAGTAGAAGAGGAGTTGCGAGTAGAAGAGAGTTGCGAGTAAAGAGAGTTGCGAGTAGAAGAGAGTTGCGAGTAGAAGAGAGTTGCGAGTAGAAGAGAGTTGCGAGTAGAAGAGAGTTGCGAGTAGAAGAGAGTTGCGAGTAGAAGAGAGTGAGTTGCGAGTAGAAGAGAGTTGCGAGTAGAAGAGAGTTGCGAGTAGAAGAGAGTTGCGAGTAGAAGAGAGTTGCGAGTAGAAGAGAGTTGCGAGTAGAAGAGAGTTGCGAGTAGAAGAGAGTTGCGAGTAGAAGAGAGTTGCGAGTAGAAGAGAGTTGCGAGTAGAAGAGAGTTGCGAGTAGAAGAGAGTGTCGAGTAGAAGAGAGTGTCGAGTAGAAGAGAGTTGCGAGTAGAAGAGAGTTGCGAGTAGAAGAGAGTTGCGAGTAGAAGAGAGTTGCGAGTAGAAGAGAGTTGCGAGTAGAAGAGAGTTGCGAGTAGAAGAGAGTTGCGAGTAGAAGAGAGTTGCGAGTAGAAGAGAGTTGCGAGTAGAAGAGAGTTGCGAGTAGAAGAGAGTGTCGAGTAGAAGAGAGTTGCGAGTAGAAGAGAGTTGCGAGTAGAAGACAGTTGCGAGTAGAAGACAGCGATATAAAGGGATTGTGGCGGAAAAGAAGCTGGTGGCAAGGGGTCTGTGGAGACAAGGAAGACTGTAGTGGCATGTGAGGCTGCGGTGGCAAGGGAGACTGTGATAGGGAGACAGACTGTGATGGGAAAGGAGACTGATGGGAAAGGAGTCATTGCTGGGACGGGAGACGTTGTTGAGAACGCAGACATTGTTGGGAAGGGAAACTATGTCTGGTAAGGGAGTCAGCATCCTTTGCTTGCAAAGGAGGTAGTGGTGGCGATGGAGGTAGTGGTGGCAAGGAACACTGTTGGCCAGGGAGTCTGTACTGAGAAGGGAGACTGGTGGTAAAGGTGACTACGGTGGGAAGGGGAACGGTGGCGTGGGTAAGGCCCGGGTTGTGATGAGGCGAGCGGAGTCGAGTCTGGAGACGATGGCAGTGACGTGGTCGGGGCCGGATGCGGGGGCGGGACAGAACAGGGAACTAGTGTCAAGGACGAACAAAGAAAAGCGTCGCAAACGAAGGTTGGGCGGGCGAACAGGCTGATGGAGGCGGTGGGGATCCATGGTTCTAGTGGGGGATACGACAGTGGCTGGGGCGGGAGAACGGCCATAACATAGGGACAAGGGCAGTTGAGGGCAGAGCAAGGCGGTGCAGGGAGGGACGGGTAGTAGTGGGTCATGGCGGGGAGGGGAGGGGAGGAGTGGGGCGTGGGAGGGTGGGCGTTTCTGCGTGGGCGGCGGCGCGCCGGGCGCTCTCGGACGCGACCGCAGTCCCCCGGGCGCGCAGGGCGCTAACGTCCCTTCTAATTAACAAACCGCCGGCGCCCCGCCCACCCCGCCCTCCCCGCCACCCTCACCGCCCCCGCCGCGCCGGCCGCCTGATGAGCCGCGCCCCTGGGGACCTCAAAGACGCTGGGCTCTGGAAGCGACGCGCGCGCTGCCTCCGCCGCTGCCTGCCCAGCTCCTCCGCGTCCGCCGCTGCGACTGACGCTGTCATTGTCGCCGCGGCCGCGAGACCCGTGCCTTCATCGCGCCTCGCTCTCCCTCTGAGCCGACCACGCCCCCTTCTTGGGTCTGGCCTGCCCCCACCAGACCCTCCTCTCGTCCCTCCGTCTCCGACTCATCCCTGTCTCCGATCCACGCCGGTTCTGTCCTAACACCGTTTCCTCCCACCACCAAGACCAAATCGTCCCAATCTCTGACTCACAGTTCTCCAGACTCACCTTGGGTTTGTCATACACCCCACTACTTCTCCTCACCTCCGACACATTCCCGTCTTCGACCCACCTGGAGTTTCCATACTTCCATCTCCACCCCTTCATCTCATCATCATCATCGAAACATTCCAGTATCAACCTCATAGCACCCGAGTTTTACCCCGAGTCATCATTACTGCCTCACTTGATATCTCCGTTTCCTGCACATCCCCGTCTTCGTCTCACTACAACTCCGCCTCACCCCGGTTCTGCCTTCCCCCGCCTCTTTCCTCATATTTAGATTTAGATTTAGATTTATTACTAATTCTGCAAATAAGTTCCAGAACTTGGTGGCAGAATACACTAACTAAACATTACAAAACTTAACAACTATACAAAATTTTACAAATTTTACACACTTTACAAATTAACATAAACATTTCACCGTGCAAGCTTCCATAGCACTCCACTTCACTTCACTTCACTTCACATCACTTCATTTCACTTCACCTCGCCTCGTCTCACCATACTGCCAATCACATTTTAATGTGATTCTGACCCACTCTTTTCCCTCAACTTCACATCACTGCACATAATAATAATAATAATAATAATAATAATAATAATAATAATAATAATAATAATAATAATAATAATAATAGTAATAATAGTAATAGTAATAATAATAATAATAGTAATAATAATAATAATGTTATAATAATAATAGTTATAATATAACATACTTTACATAGGAGGTAATAAGACACATATAAACATCTAGGAATTTAATTTATTTTTAAATTTGCTGACATCATGAGGAAAGGGATCAAAGATTGTCACAGGCAAGTCGTTCCAGTCTCTAATAGTTAGATTCGCGAATGAATATTTCCCAACGTCCGTTTTCTGAATTCTTGTCTGAATTTTGTGCATGTGATCCGCTCTGCCGAAATATGTAGGTTTCCCTAATCGACTTTGAATTTCTTTCCACGGTCGAAAGCCTGTGTACGCTTTATACATAGCATAGAGACGCGATTTCATTCTCCTTGTTTCGAGTGACTCCCATACTTTATTCCTGGTACCCCTGAAAGCAAATTTTGAAGCTCTACGCTGAACCTTTTCTAGATTTCTTTGCTGCAAAAGTCTGTATGGGTCCCAACATATCGCGCCATATTCTAATATGGGTCGCACTAATGACATATATGCCAGTTCTTTGGCACTCACTGAACTCTTTTTGAGAATCCGCATAATAAAATGCAAATATCTCCATTCTTTCCCTACAACGAAATTTACTTGATTTTCCCATGTCAATTTACTGTCTAGCTGAACTCCTAAATATTTGCAAGACGTGACTCGAGGTATAACATTATTATTCAATTTATATGTGGTTTCATTGTAACTTCGACCCCTACCAAACGTGATGGATTTGCTCTTTGAACTATTTATTTCCATGCCGTTTGTATCCGCCCAGATATGTAATTTGTCCAAGTCTCGCTGCAAAATATTCTCGTCCTCCTCCGAGTTAACAATTCTATAAATTACGCAGTCATCTGCAAAGAGTCGTACATTAGATACTAAACTTGTCGGTAAATCATTAACGAAGGCAAGAAACATGAGTGGGCCGATGACATTCCCTTGTGGAATTCCTGACTTGACGTTTCGCGAAGTTGATAAGTAATTTCCGATTCGGACCTTTTGTGTCCTGTCACGAAGTAGTTCGTTTATCCACGCTACCACTCTAGTGTCTAAACCCGAATCTATTAATTTCTTTACAAGACGATCGTGTGGAACAACATCAAAAGCTTTGGCAAAATCAATTACAATCGCGTCGACCCTACCACCTTCATCAACTACGTCGGCTAGGTCCTGTAAAAGTGAGACTAGCTGACTTTCGCACGAAAAACCATTCCTGAAACCGTGTTGACCCTGATAAAGCCATTGCTTGTCCTCCCATTCTTTCCTGATATAGCTAGAAATTAGATGTTCCATAAGCTTGCATACGACTGATGTAAGACTTACCGGTCTATAGTTACTAAGTAATGTCTTGTCGCCACTTTTAAAAATAGGTACGACGAGAGCCAGCTTCCAATCTTCCGGTACGCAAGCGTTGTTTATCGATACATGAAATAACCTAATTAAATATGGTATAATAGCCTCTCCACCTAATTTAATGACGTCCGTGGAAATATAATCCGGGCCTCGTGATTTCCCTCTCTTCATTAATTTTATTCTTTTCCGCAAAGTATTTACATTAATATGAAAAAGACTTTTATCTGACAGTGATGGTATCTCATATGTCATCTCCGTATCATCAGCCTTATAGCACACCAGCTTCACTCCTTTCTGCTCTGCGACCTTGACCCATCTCCTTCCTGGTTTCATCGCACCCACGTTCAACTGTGCCACGGCCCTTCGAGACTCATATCTCTGCCACACTTGCTCTCTCTTGTCACCACCATAGACACTGACGCTGACACGGTTAACTCCAGAACAACTGTTTTCATTTGGTAACAGTCTTTGCACAGTGCGTAGTCATAGTTCTCTGTGCATAATACATAGGGATAGTATATATTTTTCAGTATTTCATTCCTCTACTATCTTCTTCAATCTATGCGTAAAAATGTTCTCTATCTTGATCCGTAAGCATCCTTTCTTCTTTAATCATATAAATTGCCGAAATACAACACTGAATGCACTTAGTTTACATAATCCTGCAAGGTAATCAGAATATCACTACTGGTAATTTTCTTCAAGCTCCAACTAGAAATCTTGAGATTTCAAGTTCTCCTTTCAAGGTACCGTGCCAATTCTGGCGAATTACGTTTGAGGGACCTTGTGAGTGTGCGTTTGTAGTGGATCAGTGTTGGGTGGAATTCGCCTTCGGACGAACGCGGTCAATTATGTCTAGAGCGCGAATTTCAATGAAATGTCATTTTGTTTCTTTTCACTTTAGACCAATGCCTTTTTGTATTGACTTTAATTTTAAATTATGGCAAAAGGAAAATACCCATTGTTGTAAGACATTTGTTTTTGCATTTTTAGTCGATTTCGACTAGTAAGTCATTTTTACTTTCTCGTTACGGAGTAGAGAGAAAAAGTGAATAAATACAATTGCTAAATTTAGAAAATACAATCTTCTAACACGTGATGTAGCCAGAATACATGTTCGTGGGTCCTTGACACCGAAAAATTTAATGACGGCAAAACGTCTGTGTGTCCGTCCGTCTGTACATCCGATTGTTAATAATGATAGCGGCGTAACTGTTCAGCCGATTTTTTTCAAAATTGATATTTCTCAATCAATCTGGTTGATGTGGGAGTTCCTTGCATATGAAACCGATATTTTAATTTTAAGGGGTAGTGTTCATAAAGACCCCCGGTACATTTTTAAGAGTTTGAAAAAAAAACTGCGTCGTTTTTTATTATTTTTTATTGTGATAGTGTTTTTGTTTTTAGTGTCAGTGTTTTCCTATAGCTAAGATATTAAAGGGAGATATTTATTTCCTAAATGAAATCTGTTCATTAAAATAGATTTTTAAATATGCTTTTGCATAATTTTTCAAAAAATTGAGTACGTTTTGCGTAATTTTGTGAGAAAATATGGTCGAGAAATTACGTGCGATTTTAGCATCAGTAGTTTACCTATTCCTATAATTTTTAAAGCATTTTTCTCTAATGTCATCAATTTTAACATCATTTTTAATGGCACTTGCTTCAAATAATATTTACGAGATGCCATAAATTCTCCACAGGATTCCTGAGTAGCCTATTCGATTTCTTCCATCAGAAATTTAATGTCAGGCGTTGTATGTTATTTAAGGTTCCTGTGAAGCCTAGCAATGCCACAGTAGGTTCGGCCGATCCCGCGATAACTATGTCAAGACAGATTTGCTTCTTCCTTGCGGTTCCTTCGCCGGTTGACTTGAACGAAAGAGAGAAGCCTCGATTTCATCAGTAAAGTATCTAACCTCTTGAGTTGTTCATATGAACTGGTTTTGATCAATTTTTTTCTCCGTTTCTTTTATTTTAGGGCATTTTGAAGATAATTTGGTTTAAGTGCATTTTTAGGTCACTTTGCCGCTGTTTTAGGTTATTAAAATCCGCCCCGTAATTGTGACCCAATATGGTATGACCAAATAAGATATTAAATACCTCCTATAGTGCAGGTTCGCTCACTCTCCTTCTGTCCATTTTTGTCGAACGTGGCCAATGTTCCATAACAAACCAGCTTCAAGTGTACTTAAATGCGTCCGAAGTAAGCCACTAAACAAGAATATAGACAAATTAGTTCTGCGAGTTCATGGATGAGAAGCATTCAGATGACCACCAACTCAAGGTGTCGCAACTGGAGCATAGCTAGAAATTATGGCAGGACATTGCAGAAGAAATGGTCGAAACGTGTCGGTGATCTGTCTAACACAAACCTCACTAATGGGTTTGCATTGTGAAATTACAATCTTCTGATATGAATGTATTTCATAACATAGAAGTTTGGATCTTTCCTCTTTTCATTACCTGACCATATACCTAGTAATTTGAAGAGCGGTTTATAATGTTGTCTAATTCTGTGAGACTTCTACAGTTCAGGAAGTATCAGAAGGCCACTCGCGCTTTAACCTTTCTTTGAATAAACTCGGCTTCTTTCTGCCCGTTTGAGCTTCTTCGTTTCAATACACTTCAAGCGTGTTCGTTGCTTCAATTGAACTTCTCCAAAGGATTTTTTCCTTAGAACAAAACACACCCTCCAGCGGCGGTTGCGTTGCAACCCCCTCGCAGCCGTCGTTCGCCCCCATGCTCCATCCCCCTAGCGCGCTCCCTCGCCCTCTAGTGTTTCCTGCACCAGGCGCCGCGGTATCTCCCTACAGAGCTATGCTTCTCGCAGACTGTCGCCCGGGCCTGCCCCACTGCTACCAGCAGTTCCCTCCCTCGTGCTGCCGACAGCCCCGCCCCCTTTGCAGGGTATGTCAGACAGTGACCCTTCTTCGCTGATGTGTGTCCCTTCACTTAAGCTCCTCTATTGGTTCGTCTTTGAGAAAAGGAATTTAGAACGGTGGTCTTTGTTTCTTTTATACTTCTAGGTTTTTGAACTTGCTTCTTTCCTTCGTTTATTCTGACTTACATCTGATAATTTTCTTCTGATCTAATTGATTTTTTCTAGGTTAAATTATTATAATTTAGCGCTGTGATTTGTAGTAGAAATCCCCTTTCGTATAGTATTTCAAGAATTTTGCTCCTAACAATAACACGTGCTTCCGTAAATCTTAATTGAAAATTTACTAACTTCTTATATGGAAACACATTTGTAAGAAAAGTTCTATGGAATACAAACACTAAAGAGTGCAGACTGTTAACTGTGAAAGATGAACTTGAATCATGCAATAAGGGGCCTGGCTCTCTGTGGAAGTATCAGAAAAAAATCATCTAATATTTCTTATAATTTAATATATCTTCGTGTTTTGCAGGAAAAAAATCATATCCTTTGAATTAGTTACTGTCATCTTTTATTACATGGATATTTTTTTAAAGAAGTTCATGTTTTTTGCCTTATATCCTTGATCCGCACCTTTCTTGTATTTCCTCTTCAACTCAGCCTGTGTAGCGTGTTGCATCCCAACGTGCCTACCTGTTACGGTATATGATACCGGCTGCAGCATTTCTGATATCGGCATCTTCTGGAGCAGATTTTCCTGCCCCCAAAGCAAAAGGCTCCTCACCCCAAGACATGTTGTCAAATTACCTCGGATCCTGTGAGAAAATATTCCCTATAAAACAAGTTGGTAATAGAAATTGCAATTGTACGAGTATATCAAATCTTAGTTATGTTATTATTATATGGTTTAAAATTTTCAATATGGTATTCTTTGAACGTAAATTTGGGAGATATTTTCATATGTAAATACATATATTTGCAATTAGACATTAAAAAAAACGTATCTTGACGTACGTATCTTCACGTAGTCTTATCTTTGACGTACGCTCCATTCACTTTTGGAACCCGTATCACTGTACCGAAACATCGGTGGTAACAGCATCCCGCAAGGGCCGCAGGAAGCAACAGCAGCAGTCGTCCCATCCACCCTCCGCACAGAACAACTGTCCCTTCCCCTCCCCTCCCAGCCGCCTGCTCCTGCGGCCGCAGGGCTACATTCCCCAGCTGCTAGAACGCCCTCGGCTTTCAAGGGAGGCGGTGCGGTGGGTTCCTGGGCAGGCTGGCCGACGCAGAAGGGAAAAAAAGGCTTCCGGAGACTTGGTATGCCTGGAAGAAGCGAGCAATATAGCGCAGGACAAACAAAAAGCAACGGCGCAGGGCAGGAGCGGAAAGGGGGCGGGGCGGAGTGGGGCAGAAAGGAGTGGGGGGAGTGAGGTGGTGACGGGTCTAGAGAAGCGGGTGGAGGCAGAGGACAGGGTGGGACGAGGCGGGACGAGGCGGGACGAGGCGGGACGAGGCGGGACGAGGCGGGACGAGGCGGGACGAGGCGGGACGAGGCGGGACGAGGCGGGACGAGGTGGGACGAGGCGGGACGAGGCGGGACGAGGCGGGACGAGGCGGGACGAGGCGGGACGAGGCGGGACGAGGCGGGACGAGGCGGGACGAGGCGGGACGAGGCGGGACGAGGCGGGACGAGGCGGGACGAGGCGGGACGAGGCGGGACGAGGCGGGACGAGGCGGGACGAGGCGGGACGAGGCGGGACGGGACGGAAGGAGGTGGGACGGGGCAAGACGGAGCGGGACGAAATCGCGGGAATGGTGAGGATCTTGTGACATAGCGTTGTGAGTCAGGGAGGGCGGGGAGGCGAATTGGGCGAGGCCCGCGAACAGGGTACGGCGTGTAGTCACGGGCGGGGAGGGGAGGGGCGGGAAAGTGCGGGGCGGGGCGGGGCAGGGCGGGACCGAGCAGTAAGTTAATTAGGCCTCGTAGCCAAAGGCGCCGCCCCTGCGAGTCGGGAGACGACGAGGGCTCCGCTAAGAATGTGGATGCGGGAGGCTCAACAAGAGACATGAAAGCATGCGTTCACTAAATATGGCGGTTCACTAAATATTGTTCTGTTCTGTTGGGATTATGAAAGAATAAAAGTGACCGTAAGTGAATGTTACGAATATTTGTAAGAAAAGAAAGACTTCAAATTGTGGGGAAAATACGATTTTATCGTAGAATGATCTCGAATTTCCTGTAGAAAGTATTTTCCGGCGCATTGTAGAAAAAATTAATGTGGATTCGTGAAATCCAGTATCACGTTTCTGTTGCAAATAAATATATTAGAATTTGCAGAGAACTTTTGAAATATTATCATTTATATTCTATATGACAAAATGTTTTACCTACATTACAGCAGTTTTTGTAAATTAATAGTTTTAATTTAATAATATTTGTTAATCTAATATTTTTAATATAAATAATATTTGTTAATATTCAAAATGAAACAGGATGTAATGCCAAACTGTTTTCTAGTGAATTACGGTTATTATGGACTACGCAGATATTAGTATGGGTTCGTTTGAAAATAAAAGCATTTCATTTCGACTATGATTGATTTTACTGTTTGTGCATAAAATTCTGACTTATTCTGTTGTTTAATTTATACATTGAAAAAAATAATTTCACATTAATTACGCGGAATTGAAATTGCGATTCGAAATTGTAATGTTTCACAGTAATGCCGGTTTTGCCTGACACCTACTGTTTTGTACTGAAGTGAAAATATAGGTATACCGCTTGTTTGTGGTACACCGCACAACAGGATCAGTGGTTGAATTGTGTTCTAACAATCAATGCCCCCATTTTTGGCCTTATCTTGAGTGTTTGAAATGTCAATCAGATAAGTAAGTGGTTAATGATTCGTAATTTTAACGTTCTCTCTTATTGTACTTGACTTGTAAATTTAAATTAACCTCAGGATCATACATATTAATAAAATACAGAGAATGTAAAATTACGAAACTATCGTAACAATTAATTATTAGAAAATTCTAACCGCGATAATTTATTGTCTTTCTTACAGTGAAACTTACGTGTAACTCTAACCTCTCAAATGTATTCAACAATTATTATTTAAATAAATTTGTCATTAATGGAACCTCAATATCTAAAACACCCAGCTCGATTTTTACATTTCGTTTTCAAGGTGTGTTAGATTGGTGCAGCTATCAATTTTCTTCAAAAAATTTCAAAATAATAAAACTAGCTTCTTTAGCGTAACTATAGGAGCAGTGGCTGTGAGATATAAATACATGTGTAGTCCCTTTGCCCCAATCCCCAATACTTACATCGCCTTCCACATTAATTTTTCATGTACGGGGAACTAAACACTTTTCAAATGAAACGTGCCGAAAAATATAAAATCCCCGTGTTTTACCTAACTTATCGATCATCAGACCAGACCCACTCCATCATTTACCAAGACCATGTGATTTACTTTGGTGTAAATATGTGAAAAGATATCCCTTTTAAATTAAAACCACGAAAAACATGAAATTCTTAAGTTGTACCTAATCTGCGATATAGAGGACAATAAGATCGGACGGCCTTCGTAGTAATTATTACATCAAGTGTTTTCTTTTTTCTAAACACACATTCTGCATTACACAAACACACACAGGGTAAGTTTCAGTTATTCACCATATCCCCTCGTTTTTATTCCTTTTCATCGCCCACGTGTACTAAGTGTTCGCATTCTGCATCTCGACATTCGTAAATAGCCGATAATTCGAACTTTTTAATTGTCTTTTCTTATTAAAGATATCGAGGTTCTACTGTAAAATGATCTAATTGAAACGTATAAACTTTTGTGTAAATTTTCAATGTCACATTCCTCATATTGGACAGTTTTCTCGTTTAAATTATACGGTTAATTTGAAACAAACGCCGAACGAAAACAAATGTTTCATTGAATTTTCATTCTTTTGTTCGCATCTCAGAATTCGAGAACAGTAAACTTCTATTATGGAGCAACAGGAGAACTCATCGATTAAGCGCAAAGTTTCCACATTTTTCTTGCAGATGTGCGTCGTGCCCCGAGGGCACATTCGCAGCAGCAGCAGCAGGCCTTGCAAAGGGGGTGGGGCCGAGAGGGAGATATCGATTGCAAAGACAAATTAAACGGAGTCCGTTGAACCGCCTCCGCGCCCCTGCGAGAACTTAGAAACAATACCCGCGCTGGGGAACGAACTGCGCAGGAAGTTGAAACAGATAACCGCGAATTCTGCGTATTGCGCCGGTCGGGGGGCGCTCTGGAGGGTCCTCGTTTGTGTGCCTCCGAGCAGGGAGAGCGCAGGTTGAAGGCAGGTTGCATTGGAAGCATGCTGGAGATGGTGCTGTTATAAGGGTCTGAAACCAATACTGAGCTTCTTCGCACAAATTCTTCTACCATGGGTACCAGTGGCATTGTGGTTCATACTGCCATCTGCTTTCTCGGATGACGAGACCCTAGTAAGTGCAGAGTTCATTGGCAAAAGTGTTTGTGTTCGTAGTCGTCAACCTGCTTTTTCGCGAAATGGGTAGTAGATGTAGTGGTTGGTAAACACGTCTACCATGGTTTATCAGTCCGATTTCTGATATGCTCTCCGGCGGCTTTGTGGTTCTAAATGTCAAGTTTTCTTGGGTATTCAGACCTACATAATTGCAGCGTTCATTATTTCAACTTGTACCACGGGCATCAGCGAAGTCAGAGTTGCCAACTTTGGGTGTTTACGCACGATATCATCCTCAATGTATGGTCACTGACGTTGCTTCCTACACTGTAAATGGATTGTCTGAACTTTTTCACTCACGTTGTTTTCCTATTCATTCGCGAATTGTACGAATTGCGCCAGATGAGGTTCTCATGAAGGGTTTCCTCTGTGAGTGAAAGAATATAAATAAGGATTGAAAACACGTGGGAGCTGGAGCAACCTACTTCGTTGCAAATGGGTCGGGCTCACCCGCACAACCACTGTCATAAGTAGCGATGTCATTATACGAGTTATGCTTCATCGGATAACAGTCCTATAGTTGTGAAGTTGGTCAGCATTACTTGTGTCATGGACTTGTAATCGCCAGCATTGGCGTTGTCTATGCTATTTCCGATACTACAATCTTGAAACGTGAACCTTCCTTGCAATATTATGTTTCCTTCCTTGCGTAAATCTACTGTGACAGATTTTCAGAGACCAGTTACCACGTTTCACCTGACTCATCTACTTTTGCATCTGAGGTTTTCTTACAGTTTCGTATGCTCTGTAGTGCCTATTTTGGACCCCCACCTGCACATTTGTGCTGATAGGCTTACTAGCGATTTCTTGTTCATTTGCTGGAGCTATGGCAGCATGTCACATAGCTTACGTGTGTGCACGCTCCATTGCATGACTATGCACGGTTCAAACATTTTGAATGACCGAAAATTATTTTTTTCGTTCTTTCGTTACTCATTAGTTGTCTTTTTCGTCCTCCTCAGCAACCGTTTTCTCATCCCCGTACCTCTATTTTTTTGAGTCATCATAGCCTCTCCAGCCTCCAAGCACGTGTACATCCTCAGTCGCTCCCCCCACTTCCTTCAGACCGTCGTTCCACCGCCCCCGTCGCCTTCGTCCCATTGACGTGGACGGCGTCGGACGGCGGCGGTGGCGGCGCGCTTCAGGCAGTCTCCGGCGTTGTCGCGGCAGCCCCTCGTCCTTCGTCCTATCGGCTCTTCCACCCCGATCCGGTTCCGGGCATGGGACGGTGCGACGGGGTTCCGTCCCTCTGAGCTTTCACCGACCCCCTTCGATCCCCCACGCCCCGCCGCTCGCTTCCTCTTCCTGCGCGGGCCTCCGGGTGTGTGGGGCTTTGAGTTTGCTCGCCCTCACAGGTGCTTTTCTATCTTGCCCTCTGTTTCGTCCCTTCGGGGCTCCTTCGCTCCGCGTGCGGTGTATTGATACCGGTTCCTTCGTCGCCTGTCTATATCGCCGCTTGTGATTATCGCCTGCGCGGATGTCGGGTTGCTCCATGGCATCTCCTGCGGCGTCACAGTTTTCTCTGGTTTCACCATTCTACGTATTTGTATAAACAGATCACATTTGTGTAAACTCTTCTAAAATAACAACACTTTTTTAAATTCAACTCATTTACTCAGCTCGATAATTATGTAGATTACGCTTCTCATTGAATATTGATTTTTTCGTTCTCTTAGAACAGTGCTTCCCAACATTCATTCCGTCGGGAATCCCTTCGCTGAATAGAAAATTGACAAAACATCTATCATTAGAGACAATAATGACATAAAAATATATTTTATCAACATTTGTGTTCCTTATTACATAATATTTCATAAAAGAAAACTTCCTGCGCGGGCCTTCGGGTGTGTGGGGCTTTGAGTTTGCTCGCCCTCACAGGTGCTTTTCTATCTTGCCCTCCGTTCCGCCCCCTCGGGCCTTCTTTGCTTCGCGTGCGGTGTATTGCTACCGGTTCCTTCGTCGCCTATCGATATCGCTGCTTCTTGGTGAAGCGTGTGATTATCGCCTGCGGGGATGTCGAGATTTTCAGCGGCTTCCCCTGCTACGTCTCAGTTTTCTGTCTTCACAACACTACATATTTGTATAAACAGATCATTACCACGGAAACTCTCTGAAAATGAAATTTTAAAAATCTGCCGTGTTTAGTCCCACAGGAATGACTCCTATTGTAACCATAACTTCTAAAATTTCTGTTTGTGGTACCGAGAGGTTAGATTTGCTTTTAATAGGCTCTTTTTAAAGAAGAGTACTTTTTATCTTTTTTATTTCTTCTCATTTACTCTGTTTTGTAATTAAATTACGTTTCTATTATCTTCAATTATATATTAACATTTTGGTCTCTTCTGCTAAAACAGTGCTTAACAACTTTCTTCTCATTGGAAACCCTCCCATGAACAGAAAATTCGCCAAACCTCTATCATTTGTTACAATAAAGAAATCAAAATTAGATTATATTACTTGTTTTCCATATGACCTAAAAGTTCATAACAAAAAACGAAAGGTGCATTATAAACATTTACAATAAAACGACAAAGATGCAAATATGAATGCAAAATTAATCCAATAAAAAAAGACTTATCATTGTAGAAAAACTCACAGAACGAATTAATTTAAATGTTTGTGAATACCAAGATATTCTTAGTTATTTTGAGTTTTGTTTTCATTTTATACAAAAAAAATTATTATTCTCTTATCTCTCTCGCTATTGGATTTAAATTCTGTCATTTTTGGGAATCGCAGTATCTGTTTTGCGAATTTTCTATATAAAACTCACTAAACCTTAAAGGATCGCGAATTAGAAGTTCTGTCCTTGCCGATTAACGGATCGTTCTACTGGCAATGGTCTATACGTACAGGATTTTTATTGCTCTCAATTCCATCGTCCCTGTCTAGCAAACATTCTACTGTCTGCTATATTCGCCCCGTACTTCCCGACCATCACTTTTCTGAACACGCAGGAGTTTTCTGCGCTGTGCCTGCAAGCCAGTTCCACTCTCCAATCACCCCGTCGGCCGTCTTCATTACAGAGTTCCGGGCCGGGGGCAGTGTCCCCGGTCGGCATCCTCGACCCCAACCCCAACCCCGACCCCGACCCTGCATACGCCGCCCCTATCTTCTCCCCTCTATCCAAGCTTCTTCTCGTCCTCTATCACATCCCCAAGCCCACCCCACCGCCATTGCCGCAATCCTTTAACACCCCTCGATCACAGCTTCCGTTCGTCCTTCCTCGATCACATCCCTCCCTGATTCCATACCAGTCCTGCATCAGCTTTGCCCCAGTCTCTGCATCAGTCTCTGCCCCAGCTTTTGCCTAGATTTCTAGTCTTAACAAGCCTATTCTTACTTCTCACTTCCACACATGTTTCCGTCATACATGCACACTTCTCCGTTGCCACCTTCTCCTCTTTCGCCTCACCTTCACCCCAAATCGTCTTGCATCGGTACACCAGGCCCCGACCGGCTCGACCGGCCCAAACTACGACCCCGCCTCTGCCTCTGACTTCATCCCAGCCCTCGTCCCTACTCCACCCAGTCCTCTGTCTCAGGCATCGCCTTGGCCTTCTCTCTCCACCTACGGTCGCTACTCCCACTCTTTCGATCTCCCTCCTCGTCCTCCTTTCGCCTCCATTCCCTGCTTCGCCCCGCCCCCTCCCCAGTCTTAACAAGCCTATTCTTACTTCTCACTTCCTCACATGCCTCCGCAATACATGCACACTTCTCCGTTATCACCTTCTCCTCTTTTGCCTCACCTTCACTCCACATCGTCTTGCATCGCTTCACCGGGCCCCGACCCTCCCTGACTGACCCCGCCTCTGCCTCTGACTTCATCCCAGCCCTCGTCCCTACTCCACCCAGTCCTCTGTCTCAGGCATCGCCTTGGCCTTCTCTCTCCACCTACGGTCACCACTCCCACTCTTTCGATCTCCCTCCTCGTCCTCCTTTCGCCTCCATCCCCTGCTTCGCGCCGCCCCCTCCCCATCCGCCGGCCCCCGTCTCTCCTCCAGCCCCTTCCGCCTCCGGGCCGGCGCCGCGCCCCCGCCAGCTGGCGCCATTGATAGCTATCTTTCGTGGATTTTAATTAAACTTCCTTCATTTGTTTCTGGGGCTCGCGGCCTTGGTTTATGCCGCCGCTCGTTAGCTCCGTTGAGCAAAGTGCAGGAGGCAACGCAGGCGGTCGGGTCGGGCAGGGGCACGGCAAGGCAGGGCCCTTCGGCGTTGTATATGCCCGCATTGAGGCGGCTGGGAGTCGCGTCGCTTTTCTGCCACTGTTTTTTCCGGTGCGTTTCTGGGAAAATATTTGGATGTTTCCCAGCGGATGCTTTTTTTTCTCTTCTTTCTATTTTCGGTTTTATTTTCTCGTGGAATCATTAGATTCAGAAAATACCATGACCCTGGAAAAGGGTTTCTATATTTTTTGTTTTTTTATTGTAATAGAAGGTTTTTGTTCCAACTGTTGAAAGGAATAACACTTTCGATTTACAAACTATGTATTACTTTTTGAAACTTCATGGAGGGCTTTTTGTAACATCTATATAATATTTTGTGAAATAATTCACTCGAGTCAATCTGTTGTAATTATCATTTACAATAACGAACACAACACACAAATTTAAGAGTTTCGAGGTGAAATTCATTCTCTGCAATTACCCCCCCCCCCAATTTCAAGCCTTTGAATTTAATTTAAACAAATATTGATTCGTCGTACTTGTTTATATCTTGTATCTTAGTACTTCTTTAGTATCTTTCTACGTTCTGTTTTCTGTGTCAGCTTAATCACAAATTATTTCCCCTCCGTGCTCCGACAGGCGATAAATCAATCACAAAATGTTTTCCTCGGCAACTTTTCGACTTGTTTCCTGAGTTATGAGATACTCCTTAACTAGTAGCGTGTGTGTTGTTTCCCCGACGAAGTTATTACGTCCAGTATCTTCCGTTCGTCTGCAGCGACTGCGAAGGAATATCCTCTCCCTATGTGGGCCACGCTCTGGGCCGTGATATATGGCGGTAAAGTGCAAGAAAGCAGAATTTCATCCCCACGGCACGGAGGAGAAGTGGGCGGGGCCGCGGGCGGGTGGGGAGTCGGGGCAGGAGCGGCGCCGCTTCTGATAAGTTTTACCCGAATATCTCGCAGAAATAGAACCGGTTATTTTTTCTTCGCGGCTCGGCGGTTGATGAATCTGCAGTCGGGCCTGCCTACATGCGTGATATGTTTCCGGGGCCAGGCGGGCGGCGGTGGCTGGAGGCCGAGGCCGACTATGCGAGGCGCGATGCCCGCTAGAGAGCAGCAGCGGTGCCGGTGGCGGGCGGGCGGGCGAGCTGAGAGAAATTGAAGAAATACGGCAACGAGATAAGAAATTCCTCTTAAACCTTTCAGTGCCGGGTATAGATAGGTTAATTTCCCTGGAGAAATATATATTCTTAAGCGATTTTTCTTCGTTTTCCTTTTTTAACCCGCTCGGCGATGCGTCTCTCTCTCTGTATGTGCGAAGAAAAAAATGTATCGGTTATGAGAGTCTGCTGCCATGGCCGGGGATATGTGACGCCTCATTATTGGTTTGGCGTTTCACACCAACTCCTCTGAGCTTCACGTTGAGCTCCTGCGTGACCGCCATGCTAGACCAATTTTCATTTATTTTCTATCTGTAAAGAAATGACAATCTGACCAAAGGAAACAACTCGTTGAGAATTATTACGAGACATTTTGGTTTTAGGATTTGTTTCAATTCTTTTCATTTCACCGTCGTTTAAATACAGCCTCTTTTGGAAACTGCCACTACTGTTGTTACTTATACTTTAGCTAATAATTCAAAATAAATATAACGATACTATAATTTTAAGTCCTATTTGAATACGAAATGTTCTGAAGAAGATCGAACATATCAGTAAATTCTTGAACAACTCCTTTGTAAAATCATATCTTTCCAAGATAGAAAGTATAAACTGATCTTCAGCATTCTACGTATATATTCTGATTATATTATTAGTTTGTAACACTTTCTGCACACACTTAATTTGATTTATATGGAGATAGTCAGCAAATGAACTCGTGATATGGAATTAAGTTGAAGATAAATACATTTTTACTTTTCTTTTGAAATTGAAACCTCTTTATTATGTTAGAATAATTTATGTAACTAAAGATATATGTTTTTAAATATTCAAACAGTATTTAGTCTGACTATAGTAGAAAAATGAGTGATATATAACCACGGATTTTGCTAGATTCTTTATACTCCTTCAAAAGAATGTTTTTGACCTTCACCTTTTGAAAAGATCGTTTTTGACATGTTTTTGACCTACTCCAACGTTTGTACAACATAAGAAAACATCATGTATGATTCACTTTTAACAAAAGACCTTTGGTTCACAAAGAGGAGAAGGAGTATGAATGTCGTTACCCACATTTTTCACTCGGTAAAAATTCTGCCTGGCCTTAAACGTAAAAAGACTTGCAATACGTGACACCACATTCAACCGTGACGTCACAAAAAAAAGAAGACAGCATTTGCCACTCGGATAAAAAAAACACTTTTCGGGTTCCATTCTTCGTCGCGCAGAGATCAGCGCGGGGTCATTCTCTGGGGCCCGGCCTACAGGCCCACCCCATCCCCACGCCCACCCCCACGCCGTCTCCATCCACTGGCCAGAGGCGGTGGCGGTGCTCGTCCAGCGGCGGCGGCGGCAATGGCGGCGGCGGCGGCGGCGGCGGCGGCGGCGGCGGCGGCGGCGGCGGCGGCCGCGGAGGCCGAAAATCCGGCGCCGTATCTGCTCTTCATATCCGGGGACGGCACCCCACGCGCCCGTAAACGCGATAACGCCGCGGGGGCCCTTCCACCGCCCGCCCTGCGGGGACGCGCCCGCCGCCCGCGCCCTATCGTCGCCGGGCCCTCCGACCACCGGGCCCTTTGGACGGCGGCGGCGGCGTTGTCGCTGCCGCCACCCCGCCTCGCTGACGTGCACGCGCCGCTGATGGACCCCTGATGTTGGATGGTCCTTCCCGCCCTTGTCTAGGCCTACAGCAAGACGCCTCAAGGCGATGGTTTACTGCGAGGGTAAAGGAGTATAACGGCGAAGTGAATGGAATTAAAAGGAATTAATGTAATGTTAACTGACATGGATTAACCTGATGTGATATGAGGCTTTGTACTTCCACGTGTCGTAGTTTGACGTGGCATGGTTTCATGAACGTGCTTTGGATTAACGTTATCTGCTCAGGGTTGATATTATGTACTTTACTTTGACGTGGCGTGATTTGGTATGATGTGATGTGACGTGATGTAGTTTGACGTGACGTGGTAGGGTTTGACGTGATGAGGTGCGTTTATGTGACGTGTTTTATTTTCACGCGATATCTGACGTGAAGGAAAGGGATGTGGAGTATTGGCAGAGCCGTGATTTCGAATGGATGATTTTTTGTATATAAACATTTTGTTGTTCTTAATTTTGGGAAGGAAAAACTCCACTTGTCACCCAGAAGTATTGTGCAAGTGCTTATGCCGCCGCTTCCACCCCCGCCGCCACCATCATTGCTTCCCAATTCCTTCATCGCCTCAGACGCCCAGGCGTGGGGGAGGATTCGCTGATATCGGAAGACCCTTCTCGTATAAGTTAGGGTCATTGACGATGATGCGACATCACAATATGATTAGATGGTACAGTTAGCAGTTCAAGAGACTAGATGCCAGGTAAACAAATTTGAGGCGAAAAAGAGTGAATGAAATTACAAAATAAAGTGAATTCGGGTGGACTGAATGGATACATTCATGAAATTAATTTTATCAATACTTGGTTGTTCCCTTGATTCACTTGTGCAAATACCACTGCCTAACACGAATTTACTTTTTGCAGGACAATATATTCTCCAGTCTTTTCAACTATTATCTTTTACTATCTCAATAACAATTACCTTGTTCATTCGTTTTTAATTCAATTTCTTCCTTCTCATTATCATGATCATTAAAAACGCTTCTTAACATATCACCATATTAACATTTACCACATTAACATTTTCTTCATCATACCTCTATTAGTTCACTTAATGGTTCCATAACAGATATCCTATGTATGCCTTTTCATGAAACATTATCAATTTCAATAACATTAAGAATGTTTCTCGTTCTTTTTTTCATGTTCACAGTTCAACACCCTTCCCCTTTCCATCCCACAGATTCCCTCGTCCCGTGCTTCCGGTTTCCGTTCGTCCCTTTACAGCCCCTTCCCCCCGAAGGACATGTGTGCTCGCATTTTCCTCTTCCTCGGCCATCTCGGCCTGCGCTATCGTTCCCTCGGCCGAGCGGGCGGTCGGGCGGCCGTCTCTGTCCATCCGCCGGGCGAACGATAGTATTTCAATAAGGGCGCGGGTGGCGCGGGGCGCGGCTTTGTTTATTGCTTGCAGCCCCGCGCTGCCGTAAAGTGCGCGCACTTAAGGGCCGCAGGGCCCGCGGCGGCGACGGAGGCAGACGTCGCCGGGGAGGGTGGCGCACACTGGGCCGGAAAGGGACAAAACACCCGCGTGGCAAAAACGAATGTTAATAGTAAGTTATTACTCGGGATGATACAGTGATACTTTACTCAAGGATAGGTATTACCGCGCGAGCGAAGAAGGAGAAAATGAGGTATTTTTTACACAAAATAGTTTACCGTCGTGTGTATTATTCGATTTTTTTATATATTTTTTTGAAAAAATGTGACATTACAATACTATTTAAGTTTACATCATTTTAGTAGTTCTGTGCATGACTGGAAGAGTCTGTGCCGTTGCCCGGACAGCTCACGAGAATAGAGTCTTGTCCGTTGGTCATAAAAGTGTATTATATTAACTGAATAAAATATATACAAAACAGACAATTAGATATTGAGACTATGTGCCTAAAATAGTAAGTGCGCAAAGTTATTTGTTCTGGAAAAATTGTCTGATCAACTACTCACGTTGTGACGATGTAAGCAGTTTACTGATGATTGCATTTGAACAAACGGAAATGGATTAATTCATTCCGTGTTTGAATTTTGAATAAATTATTTTATGATACTGGGGAGTGAGAGAGATATTTACACTCATCTTTACCTCACATGGGCTCATATGATTGAAATTGATAAGAAATCCATAAGAATGCAAATAAACAATATCAAAAAAATAGAATTGAAAAATAAGTCTTACTCAGGTAGGCGAGATGACCATAGAAAGACAGTACTAATGATTTGGTGAATAGGATGTGGTTTCTAATTGTACCTTGAATCAATGTGTGTAATGTTTTCGTTATTGTATTTAATGAAACGGCTAAGACTATTCCAGTCTTTAATTTCATACACGTCTTACAAACACGGGTTGGACTTAAGTTTTCTAATAGTGATCTCAAAGAGAAGCAATACATTAATATGAAAATATGTAAATGTACAAATAGAAAAATAAGTTAAGAAAAGCCTTTTTCTAAAAGTAGGCAATATTGGGGAAATACTGCTTTGATGCATTTTGTTTGGCATTAAACCATAATAAAATGGTGCTATTTTCAAGTACGATCGTTTTCAGCTCTCAAAATATTGAAATAAATATTATCACAGAAAAAAATTAATTTGGTCTCGAAACCTACGAGTTGGAATGGAAAAAGAATGAATTCTCAAACTTTAAAAAAAGAAAGTATGGCAGTATTTAATACATTTGTCTCCTGAGACACATAATTACGAATGAATATAATACAAAACTTGAGAACGAATGACGGATTGTGTTAATATGATGTGTTATTTTGTAATTTATACATCTTATTTTCTGCACATTCTATCGAATGGAATGCATGATTAGAAGTTACGGTTTTACCAATAACATATTCGAATACTTTTAGTGTGATTTCTGCCCACTGTTCGTCGCGGGGGCTGAAGGCGAGAGCGAAGCTAGGGGAGGCCCGTATTGTCCGCGGAGACAATGGACAGGCGCGCGGCGGCACGCTAGAGTTTCCGTCCCCGCCTCCGCTCGTTTCCCGAAAAAGGGAGACAAAAAAGCCGGCGGACTAAAATGTTGGCGACGTGTGGCCCCCTCTGCCGCCAACGACGCCGGCGCGGGCGGCGAAGACTTCGATGCACACGCGCCGTCGTAAGCGGCAGGCGCCGGGTGACGATTGGTCCTGATCACCCATCTGGTTTGGGATAGTGTCGATCTTCAGCCTCTGGAAAAGCAGTTCGAGTTACAAGTTTTAAAAAGGTAGAATTTGGGATATTGATTGATTGATATTTTCGTGTATCCGGGGGCGTCAACTGCTTTTGTCATTAGTCCCGTTAATGCAGTGCATGTTTTTTCTCGGGAGATGGCGGTGATCTTCCCCCGCTGGATGGCGAGATCCGGCGCCGACCTACCGTCGGCTAGTGGGGTTTCCCCCAAACCGGGACTCTCCCACCAGCGGGGCACCGCCTCAGCCGGAACAAGCTCTAAGCTCCCGACCGGTCTCCCGGAATATGTGGTAGTGTAAGTGTGTGTGTGTGTAAGGGGAGGGGATAGGACAAGGAAGAGGAAGGACAGATCGCGCGCGGTCCGTGGCCCGTTTGTTAGGGTACTGCTCCGGCATTCGCCTGGTGTTGATCGGAGAAACCACGGAAAACCACCGATCAGAGCAGCCGGCCGCTAGAATTCTCCTGCAGACTGCAGCTGCATTCGTCCTAGTGTTCTATGTAGCGAGTGTAGAATATCCGTCAACGTTGGGACTCGAATTCTAGGGCTTCCTCCTCAGAGTCTTCCAAGGATTACTTCCGATGAATACTGACGTCTGTAAGATACACTATCAACTAAAAACGCCGAAATAATATTTCATCAACTGAAAAAAAAATACCTTACATAATAGCGACTGAATTCGACTTAGCTAGAATTTGGGATAGAGGCTGTAGCTTTGCCCTTTACTAGATTTTGGAATATTTTTGTTGTTAATGCCACAAATGCATTAAAAATGGATGGTAAAATTTCGTCGTAATTGTTGAGACTATTCCACGTATTCAATACGTTTGTACGAACATTTTTAAATAATTATACTTCTTTGCTGAGAACTGCAGTTGAGGCTTGACTTAATCACTCTTCTTTCTTTGGATCGTCCATTAATTGTGCACGTTGTAAAGAATCTACTGTACGTCAAAGTGATAAAACCAGAGCAATAATTCTAATAGCAAACAGAAAAACACGAGGGTTTGTCTCTGATTGGTTCACACAAGACATTCTTAAACCATATTAGTTTAAATTTAAGAGTAAAATACATATATTAAGACGAACGTATACTGACTTATCCCGCGTTAAACTTTTCCTTATCTTCTACCTATCTCCGCAAGAAAGCAGAAACCGTTTGCGTCTCTCTGGGTTTTCCTCGTGAGTCATAAAGACGAGTTCGGCCAGGTGTCGGCGCTTCGAAGGGCAAGATGATTTCATATTTTAAGAACATTAACCAGAAACAATTTAACGTTGTTCATTTTGTAATTGTATTATACGATGAGATAGAGTGCGATAAGATATTCTAAGAATTAAACTGAATGGTATGATTCATTTACTGAAACTGACCATTACGTATACTTCGCGTAAGCATTCAAGGAAGAGAGAATAGGGGGCCATGGTCTTCTCTTACAAAATGCAGAATTAAAATAATTATATTTAATCTCTAGAATTACAGTTCCAAAGATTCTGCTTCTTTCACCTCTATTCGATGTTTTCGGTTGACAAGATGCAAGAACTTGTATTTGTGGTATTCAAATGAAAACTGAATTAAACTGTTTCCTCCTTTATCGTTCCAGAAAACTTGTTGCGTTATGCGTTCTCTGGTAATGAAAATTGTAAGGAGATTAACTGGAAACGAGGTGCGAAGAAAACCTGACCATGGTATGTAATCGGAGGATTTCCAGTAGATTTTTTTTCTCATTTGGCCATAGATTTTCCTACTACCTATTACCAACATCTTTGTCTTGCTAATTATTGCCTTCAGTGTGTCCATCATCATCATCATCATCATCATCATTTAAGATAGATATTTATTATTTCTGCAGGTAGATATATACAACCTAGAGGCGGAACACTACAATTTACATATTACAACTGGAATATTAACTTTAAATTACTTAACAATGTAACTTTAAATTATTTAAACAATAATCATAATAATAATAATAGTAATAATAATATGCTAACAATAATAGCATTAACTACATTTTATGGCTGACCTGCACAGTTATTTTAAACTATTAAATACAAGACTACCTGACTTTTTACTTACATTACACTTTACTTTCACTTTCACTTCACTACATTTGCAATTCATTTCTCTTTTTACTTCTATACTGCACTACACTGCACAACACGTCACCACACTTCAATACAATTCTACTTGGATGTAATTATATATTTAATGAAGCAACGCATTTAATATAATTAACACAATAATAATAGCAATAAAAATAAGAATAATAATCAAATAACTGTTATAATAAGCCTAAATTATTAAATCAATAAAGTTTACAAATATCATTAGATAATTTATTTTTAAATATTTGAATGCCTAAAGGAAAGGGTTCGAAGGCTGTCGCAGGTAACTTATTCCAGTCCGTTATTGTTCTATTTGTAAAGGAAAATTTTCCATCTGTTCTCTATGGCCTAAACTGAATTTTGTTTCCATCTAGAACATTCAGTGAATACGAAAATAAAATCTATAGTCGGAAGTATATAAAAAGCTAACAATTAAGAATAATTTATTTTCTTAACACAATTCGTTTGGATGAATGTTAGTAACCTTACGGACTGCGGGAGTCATTTCAAATTTTATTGTAACAAGAAAATAGTGGAAAAAACCCGAAAAAATTCTCATCCCATGAACTGTTAAAAATGTACTTAAGTAATATCACACTTCTGAACTTAGATAAAATGCTGAATAGTATGTGGAGAAACTTGGAAAAACTATAAAAACAAATTGCCGCTTCTGTACCTGATTTAATCGTGCTCCTGTTTGACTCAGCCCCGCAATACACTGTTGTCATGCAGATTGCATATATAAATCTCTGAACTCCCAACTTATGTCTTAGAGATTATACTTAAAAGCGTTTCACAGTCTTCTCCTCGCACCTTTTAAATATTTAACTAAATTGACGAATCTACCATATTTTCTTTATTATCAGTAAAGACGATACTAAAAATTGGGCGTTTTATGTATTTTTCTGCTATATTGCTTTTCGGTTGTTTACATGAATCAAGGAAGGATCTACGGATGCTCCGTCACTGCGACTGGAAACATCATCCGGTAAAGTAACACTTTTCATCTTTCATCGCAAGTTGCTATTTCCATATTAGATATTACTTCACATTCTTGTGTGTCAAATGGTTTGTTATAAAGTGTCTTCGAGGAAGTAATGGTTTTAAGTGTTGGACAGAAATTCATTATAGATTATAAAAAATGGATTAGATTCTAACTTCTCTCTCCCCGGAAATAAATACAGTGTGTGAAGAATTGTTATATTCTACATTCTTTTTTCTTCTCATTATGATCACCTATTATTTTCTAGTTAATTGGAATAATAAGTTTCTTGTACGTAAGCGTTCATGCAGAAAGTTACGTAATGCTGGGGAACCTGGATTTGATACTTCAACGTAAATACGTGTTTTGAGATCCCCTGATGCAAAAAAGTGTTCTATTCAAAACGTCCATCTGAGAGCAACTCAGTACGTAAACTATTTGTACGATTTTTACCACAATGAATATTCCTGATCGATCACAACCGACTCGATGCCCTGCGATGTTGAAATGATTTATATTAATTTTTGGAGTTACTTCACATGAAGCCCCGGGGGAATTTTCAAACTTTCCTTAAAATGGCTCCAACTTTTAAAAAAATATGAATAGAGACAAATATCCTTATAATGATGGTATATATCACACCATCTTTAACGCCAATTTTCAATTTTTTTTTACTTTCTCGTATACGTAGGTATATAAGGAGATATTACTTACTTATAGATACGTAGAGGAGAGATAAGTTAACTGGTTCCCTTTTTTAAATTTGATTTAAAATGCTATTTACTTGACCTATACACGTGCAATTTCGCATGATATTTTAGTGAGATTTTCTCCTTATATTGTGGGAACAAACATCATCATTGTGCCTACAGTTGTCGTCAAATATGGAATGTTTTATATATTTGCAATAGGACCAGATAACCTAACCGGTAATGTTAAGTGGACCGGAAATTGAAATAAATTGTGAAAATAACATTGACGTTTCAAAGAAAGAAAATTCTTCTGCGCATTGCCATAATTATTTTCTACACATAAATGGAGAATATGCTTAGCGAAGATTGTACTCTTTCAAATTCACGTTGAAATAAATCATGTATTTAAATACTGCGCTGCCATCCTTTAGCTGGCATGAAAACTTTGTAAAAATATCTACTGTTGAAACAAAAGCATTTTTGTTTCTCCAGAAGAGATAGGCAACTGATTAATTGCAAATCTGCTAATACTAATTTAGAAAAATATAAAGGGGATAACTGGACCGGTCCACTTAACCTAACGTCCAGTTAAACCCACAGCTCATATTTTCTTTATCTGCCCTAAAACATACAAGTCGCGACGTATTATTAAAAACACTACATACACTATTAATTATACTATAATTAAATACACTATTGCTTTTTTACAGGTGTTCTCTTCTTTTTACTTTCTCGTATCCATACGTAATTACGGAGTAACATACGTAGTATAGAGAAAGTTATGTAATGCTGCGGAAAATCGATTTCGAGATTTGAACAGAAATACACGTTTTGGAGTCCCCTGATACCGAAATGTGTTTTTTTGAAACGTCTGTCTGTCTGTGAACACCACTAGCGGCTAAGCCATGCATTGTGTCCTTTTTTCAAATTGAAGAAACCCCTCTCCATCTGGCTGTAGTTGATGCTTTTCGATTTTAAAAAAATATTCGTTAAACTTTTGGGGTACTTTATATAAAGACTTCCAGACATTTTTCAAATTTTCTCAAAAACAGATCCAAATATTTTCTTTAAATTTCTTGTATGAATATGGTAAAATACACTTATAAAGGTAGCATAGTTGCGATTTACACGGTTAACTCTGAATTTTCGAAAATTGCAAAAGTTAACATTGTTTTCGGCGTCTTCCTACAACTATAAAATTGAACACGGGTTTTTCCTTCAAATAAAATTTGTTGTCCAAATTTTTTTTCATTATGATCATATATATGTTTTGACATTTTTAGTAGTTTTTGTGCAATAGAGCGTGCAAAATTGCAATTTAAACAAAAATGACAAAATCAAGATTTTCTGAAAAATGGCTTCAAGTTTTGTCTTGACATTTTTGGTAGGAGCAATGCCAAATGTACCCTATTCGATTAAATAAACGCTATATTGCTCTATTCTTTTGTTTTAAAAAAATACAAAAATATAGTTTATTTGCTTGTCTCTCACGTCGGTAATATTTACACTAGAGACACTTGCTTATCATTTCCATATTTGTGAATACATATGCTTTTAATAATATTATATAGTTTCTCGAAACTTAACAGTTTTCTGTTAAAATGAGCTCAAAATTCCGCATTTTCAGAAACGCTCAAACATGTTTTCAAAAATGGCTCCAAATTTTTCTTCGTCCTATTTCAATTATTAGTGCTAATTGCCCTGTTTAATATGAAGTTAAGTTCATATTGATTTATTCTTTGTTTTTTCAAAAATTACACAAATGTTTGTTTATTTAAATTATTTCTCACGCAATTAATACGCACGTTTTCATCAATTTGTATTACACGACATTGTTGCATTTGTGAGTGGAAGTGCTTTAAATGATATTAAATGACGTTTTTCGAAAACTCAATAGATTCCTGTGAAAAGAGCATCAAATTTCGCATTTACAATAACACTTGTACGCCATTATGTTAATAACGGCTTCAGATTTTTTAGAGAAAATTTCTATTTAGACGAGGTTTTACTCTTCTTTATATTCTTAAAATATTATTTCGGTTCTACGACTAGGAAACCGAAAAGTTGAGAAAATGTCAAAAAATGTACTTTAAGCGACGAGAGATGACTGCTGACACGAGAAAGGGGTAAGACCCTAAAGTCAGTCCATACCGAGGTTATTAGAAAACTTTACTACGAGAAAGTCTGTGCCATTTTCTAGAATCACTATTTTTTTATTACACAAATGTTTTATGTGTTAATATCTCTGACGTGTTGAACATTTACATACCGGGATTTTTATACATTATTTGCTTTATATGTGCTTAAAAGGATTTCTTGTGAAGTATATTAAACAACGTGTAGTATTTACAATTCTTTCATTACAATATAATTTCCGCAAATCTTCTGCATAAGGGTCCTGAAAATCTAATAACGGCTGTTGTAGAACTATATCATTGACGTGACCTACGTTCAATAAACTTCTCTCAGGAATTACACAATTTCAAACTTTAAATTGATTCCTATTGTGCTGTACTACGATGGTAATTTTAACAAACCCTGTTTATGTTTGAGTTATAAAGCATGTTTAGAATTTCAGTTACAATTATGAGCAATTACAAAAGCGCAAATTTAGGAAACAATAAAATTAAAAATTCAGTTAAAATTTGCTGAAGGAATTAAAATGTAAACAACATATTTCATTATGGTATTACACCAAAATAATAAAAGATTCAATTATGTCTATAACTGCACGTACAGTTAATGACAAATATCTATATTTTAGAGTGTTACTGTACACGTATTTCATTTAAAATGAACCAGGCAACCTGTTACTCAGTCATCTTCCAAACGTATTTTTAACACTATATATAAAATATGTATAGCTAAATGAAGCGCCGCTCGTCACTCATTCAGCCTTGTCACCTGTAGGAACTCGAACAGTGAAATTGTTATTGTATCTATTCTAAATAGCGCAATGAGTTTGTGAGGGAAAATTCTTCTGATTGTTCTTGAAGCACAATTAATAGTTAACTGAAAGAACCCTCTTCATCACAAAGACCCTGCATTGGCGTCAGGGCAGCGAGAGCCTGGGAGCCCAGACGTGTGATTTACGGCCCGACCTGCCCGCTCCCTGCGACCATCAACGTCCTCGCGAATTAGCCTCCGCCGCAGCGCGGCCGCGGATCCCTCTGTTGTGTAACTGCCACTACGTGCAGCGCCAGATCCCGAGTTCGATGCCTGCCCTCTCCACGTGGCCCAGCAGAGCACCTCTCTCTGTCTCTTTCTCTCTGTCTCCCTCTGTCTGTCTCTCTCCCTCTGTCTGTCTCTCTCTGACTGTCTCTCTGTCTCTCTCTGTCTATCTCTGTCTGTCTCTCTCTCTCTGTCTGTCTCTCTGTCTATCCCTCTGTCT